>JASDQU010010867.1:28058-49274 GCA_032191745.1 Picea mariana | reverse complement strand
TGTTAGAATTAATGATTAATTTAGGGGTTGGTTGAAGATTTGTAGGAGTTGTTGAGATATTCTCTCAACCTCCATAGCTATGTTTGGGGTAAGTTCAACTATATATGTACCTGCATATGTGAGTAATACAATTATCTATTGTGTGTATCTCTGCTCTCCTCATTCCTAATTAGATCCCACTCGCTATCGCTCATGATCTGCCCCTTCTACAACAATCTCATCTAATCGATCTGAGTGATCTCGTTTCTGCGCAACAATCTATCCTCTCCATAAAAATTTTAAAAAATCCTTATTCTAAATCTTTCAAGAGATCTTTCATCCGTAGCTTCTATAATTAATCTACATTATTACAAAACCGTCATATAATTTAAACTGTATATATAACCCTTCAAAATAAAGTGAAAACCTTCCACCTATAAATGTCAAAATCTCATAGTATCTCTCACTCGTGCATTGAGGTATTCCTTCAACCTCAAAATCCCAAAACCATCATATACTTTAAACCTTATTCATAATTCACCCATGGAAGTTAATCCTTCAAAATAAAGTGAAAACCTTCAGCCTACAAATCTCAAAATCTCATCGTATCGCTCACTCGTGCGTTAACTTAATCGTTCAAAATAAAGTTAAAACCTTCAACCTCAAAGTCTCATCGGATCGCTCACTCGTGCGTTGACGTCATAGCATATTTTTTGGCGGCCGACCACTTCCACCAAAGTATAACGTGTGGTCTGAGCACGAAAACCAAGGTCGATCCTTTTTTCATTTAAAGATCATCATAGAGGCTACTTCTTGTCTCTCTAACTCATCTCGGCTGCTCTGCTCTCATGGCTGCAGCCTCAGTCTTCTTTCCTTTCCCTCTCATTCGTTCTCGTCTCAATGCATCTAAATGCAACCAATCACTTATTCAATTTCTATCCAAATGCAACCCAACCTCCCACCACCACGGCGAGGGCCATGGATTGCCTCTAATCTCCACAAGTCTAGTACTGTTGCTTGGCCTTCATTTCCCAAAAATGCTATCACTAAAACAATGAAGAGCCGGGCCAACGAAATCTCTCAGCGTCCAAGGCTGTAGCCACGGCTAGAGTGTCCTTTCGGTACAGTAACACTCTCATGGTGGAAGTCATGGTGGAAACTCCTTCCGAAAAACAATGGATGGTGCTGGACAGAGGCAGCGAGCTCTCCTGGCTCCACTGCGCTCACAAGGCCTCGAATACCCCTCCATTCAATCCCACGCTCTCGCCTTCCTACAACGCAGTATTCTGCAACTCCCCTGTCTTCAGTAGAATTAATCCGTTATCTTCACTAAAATATAGTAACTATATATATATGTATAATAGTAACTATACTAGCACAGTCGCAAAGTGGTTGGTGTTGTGGCTGGTGAATGTCGAAAGTTATCTGGACGGACAACACTCTGGTGAATTGAAACTTACGGACAGATGAAAAGCACATAGCCCTCAGGAAATCCAAAAGTTAATCTTAAATGTGGTAATTCCAAAGTTTAATCAGTTAAAAGTGGCAACCATATGGTGGTACAGTAATTTCTTAATATGATTAAGTAAATGTTAAAAAGTAAACAGGTTAACTGATGCATTCAAAAATACAAGGAAGTTATGAAGAGTAAATCACATTCATTGATTTGGGAGGACGACTAAGAATATTCCAGGGTTTTCAATTGTTAACCATCAGATTAGAATTTTAGATTAAAAGATGATTAATTGTGCCCATCTCCAATAGGTATACACCTTTGAAAGTAATAATATTATATGAGTATAATTGCAACTGCTTGGCTAAACATTCTATCTTTTGGTTTTTTTTGGTTAGAACCATGTAAATTTGGACAAAATCATTATTTTTGGTTGTTTAAATTGCTTTTCTGAATGCATAAATAGATTAGGGCACTAGGATTATACAAATTTAGCCACTCAAATTTGCAAATCCAACCATTCATCACCAAATTTTGGGCAAAATCAAACCGAAAAAATTACACGAAAACAACCAAAAAGTAGAAAATTTAGACTACTGTTAATGCTAATAGTAACTATATAAGTATAAATGATAACCGTCATATAATTGGATTGAAAAAGTAAAATTAATAAACCATTAATATATTTAAAATTATAAATGTGTAAATTAATTATTATATTATTATAGTTTTAAAATTAAAATATTATATGCTAATGAGTATATTGTAATGTATTATTAATGTAATATGACATTACTAAAATATTAATATCAATATATTAATGTAGAAAATAATGGATTAATAAATTATTATTAATTAATCCATTAATATTCATATATAAATAAATAAATAAATAAAGTATAAAAGTACATGAATATATTAAAGTAATAAAGTATTAATACTATATTAATGGTTAAGAATATGTATTTTTTTTAAGAGATCACATGTTCAAATCCAGAAGGGGAAGGGTATGTATACCTCTCTAGACTTTACGAGTAAAAATATATTATTATTATTATTATTATGATTATTATTATTATTATTATAAAGTATTTATAGATTAATAATGTATTAATACATTGATGTCATAATACATTGGTGTACTAAAATAATAATGTAATGTATTTATATATAATGTAAATAATGTAATTAATAATGTAATAATGTTAAAGTAATAATGTAACATGTATTATTAATTAATACATTGCTAAAGTAGCATTTTAATTAATACATTCTTAAGAGGTCATATGTTCAAATCCATAGGAGGTAAGGTATGCATATCTCCTTAGACTTTACGAGTAAATTGGGGGAGGCCTCATACAAAAAGGATTATTATTATTATTATTATTATAATAACAAAGTAATAATAAACTAATACATTATTAAAGTATTAATACAATAATTAAGAATTAGTACATCAAAGATGTGTTAAACTATTAATATTACATTAATACATTAAAGTAATAGTATTAATAGTAGAGTAATAAAGTAAAAATGCATTAATAATTTACATTATTACATGACTACCATGACCATGATTGAAAGTGATAGAAGATGGTTGTTGATTATGGTAGACCATAGTTGTCCATGATGAGCACCATGCTTAAATGTGGTTGACTTGGGTTGACCATGACCATGGTTAACTATAGTTGTCCATGACAAGCACCATGCTTAAATGTGGTTGACCTGGGTTGATCATGACCATGGTTAAATATGGTTGACCACGAGCATGGTGGACCATGAACATCCTTAAATTTTGTAGCCTTGGTTGACTTTGGGTTGAGCATGAGCATGACCATGGTTGACTATGGTTTGACCATGGTTGACAATGGCTCAGCATGAGCATGACCGTGGTTGACTATTGTTTGAGCATTGTTGACAATGGTTAACCATGGTTGATAGTTGTTGTCCCTGACAATGACCATGACCATGGTTAATTTTGGTAGACCTTCCTTGACTTTGGTTTACTATGGTTGACCTTGTTGAGCATGACCTTCACTATGGTTGACCTTTGTTGACCAAGACCATGGTTAATTGTGGTTGACAATGGTTGAATTTTGTTTTCCATATTTGACCATAGTTGACTTTAACCATAGTCATTGGTGATGGTTGACCTTAACCATGACTATTCTTGAGCATGACCTGGACTATGGTTGACTATTAATTAATACATTCCTAAGAGATCACGTGTTCAAATCCAGAGGGGGGTAGGGTATGTATACCTTCTTAGTAAAATCGTTGGGCGGAGGAGGTCTCATACACCAATTTGGTGTGTGGCTTGGCCTTGACCCTAAAAATATGTTATTACTATTACTATTTAGTAATACACTAACAAGGTAATAATAAAGTAATACATTATTAAAGTATTAATACAATAATAAAGAATTAATACAATACTAAAGAATTAGTACATTAAAAATGTATTAAACTAATAATATTACATTAACACATTAAAGTAATAGTATTAATAGTACAATAATAAAGTAAAAATATATTAATAATTTACATTATTATATAACTACCATGACCATGACCATGACCATGGTTGACCGTGATAGAAGATGGTTGGTTGATTATGGTATACAATAGTTGTCCATGACAAGCGCCATGCTTAAATGTGGTTGACTTGGGTTGACCATGACCATGGTTAAATATGGTTAATGATAGTTGTCCATGACGAGCACCATGCTTAAATGTGGTTGACCTGGGTTGACCATGACCATGTTTAAATATGGTTGACCACAAGCATGGTTGACCATGACCATGGTTAACTTTGGTAGACCTTTGTTGACTTTGGTTTATTATGGTTGACCATGGATGAGCATGACCATGACCATGGTTGACTATGGTTTAACCGTGGTTGAAAATGGCTGAGCATGAGCATGACCATGGTTGACTATGGTTTGACCATGGTTGACAATGGTTAACCATGGTAGATAGTTGTTGACCATGACAATGACCATGACCATGGTTAATTTTGTTAGAGCTTCCTTGACTTTGGTTTACTATGGTTGGCTATGATTAACCTAGGTTGAGCATGACCTTCACTATGATTGACCTTTGTTGACCAAGACCATGGTTAATTATGGTTGACCATGGTTGACAATTTTTGTCCATATTTGACCATAGTTGAATTTAACCATAGTCATCGAGCATGGTTGACCTTAACCATGACTATGGTTGAGCATGAACTTGACTATGTTTGACTATCATTGACCATTACCATGCATGTAGAGTATTAGTAGATATATGAATTAAAATATCAATATAAAGAATAATGAAATGCTTACGAAATGATTGACCATGGATGATCACATTGACCATGATCATGGTTGATTATGATAGACTATGGTTGAGCGTGATCATGGTTGACTATGGTAGACCATGACTCCATGGTTGACTATGGCTAACCCTCACTATGCTTTCTTATGGTTGACTGTGACCATGGTTAACATTGGTTCACTATGGTTGACCATGCTTGACCATGACATTGCTTGATTATGGTTGACCTTAGTTGACGATGACCATGCTTAATTGTGGTTAACCTTTGTTTACCATGACCATGGTTAACTTTTATAGATCTTTCTTGACTTTTATTTATTATCATTGAATATGGTTGACCATGGTTGCACATGACCATGACCATGGTTTAATTTGGTTAACATTGACCATGGATGACTATGGTTGACCAGGTTGACCATAGGTAACCATGGTATATATTTTTTGTCCATAACATTAACTAGGACCATGGTTAAGTTTGTTAGACCCCAGTTGGCTTTGGTTTACTATGGTTGGCTACGGTTGGCCATGGTTGATTGTGGTTGACCATGGTTGACAAAGGTTAACCATACTTGACAGTTTTCCATAGATGATCATGATTCTCTATGACCATCGTTGACCATGACTATGTATGACATTCATCATGTTTCATCTTAACTTCCACTATGGTTCACCATTACCTTAACTATTGTTGAACATGACCAAGAGTATGGATTATTATGGTTGATTATGGATTTTCATGGTTGACTATGATTAAACATGGTTGAGATTGACATGGACCAAATTTGAGTATGGTTGATCATAGTTGGCCTTCACCATGGTTGACTATGGTTGACCATGCCCATGGTAGACTATGGTTGACGGGGGTTGACTATCGTTAACCATGCCCATAGTTGACCTTCATAGACCATGTGGAGCTCATTATGGTGGACCATGTTGATTATGTTTAACAATAGTTGACCATCTCACTATCGCATTCCAATGTTGAACAAGTTTTTTTTGTCACATTGTAACATCGGGTTTTGGTTATCACATTGTAACATAGGGTTTTGGTTGTCACATGACATCGTAAGGTTATGGTCATCATATTGCGACATAAGGTTTTGTTTTTCACATGACATCATAAGGTTATGGTCATCACATTGCGACGTAGGGTTTTTTTTGTCACATTATGGTGTCATATTAGGTTTGTCACATTCCCATAGTGAGTTATGTTTGTCACATTGCGAGTCGGGAAATATTTATCTTATTGCATGGTTGGGCTATGTTTGTCACCTTGCAACATTGTGTTGTGTACAACACATTGCAACAATGGTTTATGTTCATCACATTGTGATGTTTGGAAATGTTTCTCACATTGTGACATCAAGATATGTGCATCACATTACAACATGAGGATATGTTTGTCACACTACAATAACATAGCTATGGTTGTCACATTGCATGACGTTACTATGTTTTCCAGAATGCAACATTATTTTGTTCATTACATTGCAACATTCATATGTTCATCACACTGCAACATTACTATCATGATCACGTTGGAACGTCTAGTTTTGTTTGTCAGATTGTAACATTGGGTTATGTGCGTCACATGACAAGGTTGGTTTCTGTTCGACACATTACGAAATGGAGGTTTTGGCCAAGTTTAAAAATTAAAATTCCTAATGAAGTGTTTCATTGTCACAAAGATAGGAAATTTGAACTAATGTGGCATATTACATAGAAGGAAACTTAGAATCATACTTGTTGTAAGCATATAAATAGCAATTCTTCTTGAACTTTAGAGATGATGATTTTTACTTGTTCTAAACACATTGATAGAAAATGATCTTGGAATTTGTACATGACGAATTATACTTTATAGTAAATCTACTTTATTTATACCAGTTCTAAGGACATTGATAGAAAATCATTTAATAATTTATACTTGTTATAAGAACATTGATAGCAAATCATCTCGAACTTTGCAAATGATGAATTATACTTGTTCTAAGGACATTGATAACAAATTTACTTGATTTATAACAAGATTTATAACAACAATGTCATTAATCTTTACACATTCCAATGGTTAATTTATTTTCACATCATTTTCAGTATACGAATGCCTTCTTCGATGTATTTATTAACACAAATAGATATAGGATAGAGATTTGTCTCTTCCCCTCTCAACATCCTATCTCCAGGCCTACAACATTTTTAATACTGCAAAATGATTATTTGATTTTTATTGTCTGGCCACTTCTCGATACCTTATAGAACTGCAGCTTTTTGTTTCCAAATCATATCGAAACATGATAAAATTGATAAAATATTTGATTTTTATTGTCTGACCCCACGTCGAGACATTATAGAATTGCAGATTTTTGTTTTCAAATCAATCGAAACATGATAAATTTTCTCCTTTTGCTGATGAGAAAAAGAAAATATTTATTCATGGCTCAGTGATGACAAAACAACAACTACAGAAATACTAACATACCACAAAATTTTAATGCTTTTAAAGGCACTTTACGTCATTTTTGTACAGAAATGCCATTAGGGTTTTATATCTAGACCACCTGCTCGTGTCGTGTTACCCTGTAATGCCACCTACGCGGCATATGAGAGGTTCGACTCTGCAAGGTAGGTCACAGTATGCAGAAACTGTCCATACAGAATAAGGTGACGGCGCTTTAGAAGCGACGAAAGAGAAAGGTTGTTTCCCAATACCCATCACAACAACGCGGAAATCCTTTGAGTATAATTAAAAATTTTCTGGATTATTTAATTTCATGACAATTGTTATACATGCTCTATGGAAACCAGCTCATTACGCTTTGTCAGGGAACGATCACAACGATACACGCTCATCCACCAAGCGCTTGTTCGTCCCGGTCCCGGTCCCGCCACTGCCATGCACTGTTGTTTTCGATTGAGTCAATTTACTTAGATTTGCAATGCAATTGTATTGTGTTATTCATAAATATTATTATTTATATTTATATTTAAATTAAAAACTTTGGTGTTTATTATTAATTTAAAAAAAATAAAAAATAATTAATTTTAGAATACTTAAAATTAAATATGTAATTTTTTTGGTATTATTGTAATTAATTATGATAACAAATCATCATCATACATTATAATTATTATATAATGTATGGATGAATCTTTCATCATTTATTTTTTAATTTTTTTAAAGAATGATAATCATTTTGGATTCATAATATTTATTTTATTTCATTTATATAAACCAATGTATATATTTTTTAAGAGTTTAATCTCATTTTACTATTTTACTATTGGACAAAAAATTGTTTTTTCATTTTATTTTGTATTCAAGATTAATTTTTCATTTTATTTTTGTATTCAACTTCTTAAAACTAAAAATCTCCCTAAAGTTCAAGCACATTTCGAGTTGTGTTGAGAATACAAAGCAAGAGCAACAAATGGCTAATTAAAATTGCAAACATAATGAATGAATTTCTTCATATTTACTTGATATGGAAGGTAATTACTCACTTGCTAATGCACTTCCACTACTTGTTACTCAATCATTTCTACCAAATGCTCATTCAACTCCTTAGGGACCATTTGAGGGAGTGCTACCCTTTACAAAATATGACTCATGTGATAATTTATCTTTTGGTAAAATTTTATATATTTGATTTATTTACTTTGTAACTAATACACACTCAAGTTGATCTCTTGTTGCATTAGATCAATATCCCATTTGCTCCTATTGTTGGTCTTGTCTCCTTTTATTCTTGTATGGGTTGTATCTCTTGTGGCTAATGATATTTCTATGGGTCTAATGCCTATGATTATCTTCCTAGAGTTAGCTCAATCCCTAAAGGGTAAAGGGGAAGGAAAAATAGAAACCTCCATCTACCACAGATGTCTTAGCGGAAGAGACAAAAATCACTATTCAAACTCAATTGGACATTTTAGATGGAAAGGTGAGCACAACCCTAACAATAATTTCTTCTACATTGTTTTTTAAGATATATATAATGTTTTTTTTTTTTTTTTGAAGTAAATAGACTTTAATCTTTGGTTATGAAACTAAAATCTTGTAGGGCATGGGAATTGAAACAAAACTGTGAAATCCACTCTATTTTAATAAAAATCAAAACCAAACAATGCTTAAAATATGTAGTTATGATTATTTTATTTAAAAGTATAATTTTAATATCACATAGGTTCTAAGACTTAATATCTTATCTTTACCTCATTTACATTGCCTCCAAGAATCTCCGACGATTCATGTTTTTTCATGTTTTTCTGCTTGCACTTTTATTGCAACTTCAAAAAGCACTTTGCTTCCAAGAATCTCCGATGATTCATGTTTTTCTTCTTGCACACTTTCATTGCAACTTCAAAAAGCACTTTGCTTCCAAAAATTTTCGATGATTCATGTTTTTTTGCTTGCACTTTCATTGCAACTTCAAAAAACACTTCACTTCCAAGAATCTCCGACGACTCATGTTTTTCTGCTTGCACTTTCATTGCAACTTCAAAAAGCACTTTACTTTCAAGAATCTCCAACAATTCATGTTTTTATGCTTTTTAATGCTTGCACTTTCATTGCGACTTCAAAATACACTTGAAAAACTTATGGATACATAACTTCAATTGTGATTTCCTTGATATGTTTAATGCACTCTAATTTTATAGAGAGATTATACCATCTTCAATACTTAGCTCCAAATCAAAACTGTTGTGCATGCGATCCATAGACACATAACTTATATTCAACGAGTATCTTGACAACTTGACAACACTAAAGAATTATGTTTTTTTAGAGCTTGTTAAGAAAGGGTAAATTATTTTCTATATAGGTTTGTGTATCTAATAGTTTGTGTATTTAATATATTATATTAAAGGTGTGTTGAGCACATGTTGAAATAGGGTAAATTACTTTCTATAGGTTTGTGTATCCAATATTTTGTGTATCTGATATAGGTTTGTGTATCTCATATATTGTATTAGAGGTGTATTGAGCACATGTTGGGAGTCTCTTGTAAGGACCTACCCATTTTCACATGCATGTAAAGACAATTTTGAATTATTCCAAGGTGGAAGGTGCATAACAACGCTCCATTTGAAATTCTATGTACCAATAATGCATCCATGTGAGAAGATGCATAACAATAGTTTTAACTCATTTTATTATCTTTTTCAATGACAATTTCTTTTATTTTCACATTATAAAATCATGATCGTACTAATATAAGAATTAATGTAACTTACAAATTTTAATTTGTAATCTATTATTGAAAACTAATAATAAATTACCATTATTAACTTTCTATGTTAGAAAGTTAACATAACTAAAATTTTGAATTACATGAAATATCTCAATAATATTAAATTATTATTATTAACTTTTTATGTTGGAAAGTTAATATAATTAAGATTTTGAATTACATGAAATATTTCAAAAATATTAAATTATATTTAGATCAACACCATTAATAATTAAAGGGTGGAAAATGATGTCGATGGGCGTATATCAACCACTTTTTACATAAATGTGGTTGTTGCTAGTTGACGGTCCACGTGCCTCAGGACAACCATAAATAAAATAAAACATTTTAAAACTAAGAAATAATAAGTAATTATAATGTATTTTTAAAACTACTTATTAATAATTTATTAAATTAAAATAAAAATTACTTAATTTCAATTAATTATTAATAATTTATTGATTAATTATAAATAATTACATAATTATAATAAATAATTAATTATTATTTATAAATAATTACTTAAAAATATTAAATAATAATAAATACAATATAAATTATTAATTGAAATCAATAATAAAATAAATATTAATTAATAATAAATTATAAAATATAAATAATAAAATAAATATTAATTAATAATAAATTATAAAATATAAATTAATTAATGAATAACAAAATAATAACATAACAAAATAATAAATATTTATAAATAATTACTTCAAAATATTAATTAATAATAAATAAAGTACAAAATATTCATTAATAATAAATAAAGTATAAATTATTAATTGAAATCAATAATAAAATAAATATTAATTAATAATTAATTATAAAATATACATTAATTAATAAATAACAAAATAATAACATACCCCGGATGGGGTGCCATGTGGAGTAGGGTGGGCACGTGGAGAAGCGCCAGGACGGGCCATTAATGGTGGCCAACCACCCTCATATCCCAGCTAGTTATGAGGGGCATCACTTCAGTGGGCCTCCACCTCTTGACGGGGCCTCTTACTCGCACGAACAGGCCGGCCAGCCAGAGCATTAAGCCCTCGGCCTTAATGGCTACATCCACCATTTTCGTCCTTATCAACCTTCTCGATTGCCTTAGGATGCATTCGTACCTCACAGAGCTGAGAAAGAATAGACGTGCAGGGGAAGTTCTGGCTCTCGTTCTCATTCTCATCAGGCCACGAGCTAGAGGAAGACCTCGCAGAGGAGCAGGGTGGTACGCGGCCGAATCTCGACCGAAAACGCATAAACAATTTGAGCAAGCTCTGGTTATTGCCAAGAAAAAGAGAATCAGAAAGGCCACAGCTGTAGACTCGCCCCCCAGAACATATGTTGAGGAAATTCCTTCGATGGAACTCCCCCACGGCTTCTCTGAAAGTCGCATGTTTACATTTCCGAACAATTGGAACCCCCCTATGTGCATTGAGTAGAAGCACCACCTCCTCGCCCGCGAGAAGCAGACGGTCCCAGCGACACTCCCACTGAGAAATTTACCACATGCTTGGTAGAGGAAGAGCCGCCGGGAGGCAACAATGAATTGCAGCCGCAGAAAAAGCAGCATGCACACCAGGAGATGGATGCTAAGCAAAAACTGTCGCCCCCGCCACCACTTCTTCACCCGAAGCACCTGAACTTGATCTTCGAGGTCCGCAGCATGGTGGACGACCAAATCTTCAGGGCTATCCATGTTAGCCAATGCCTGGATATGTTGTATGTAGCTTACTCCAGTGCCACCCCACGGCGACAATGCCACACCTGCGCTCAACCCTATGCCATTCCTGTCACAAGCGGCAAGAAGGCGGACGATCGCAAGGACACCGGTTAATAGGTTCTCATGTTCAACATTGTTTCAAACTCTCTCTCTTTTTGATGTTTATCATAGCTACAGCTCTTCTAGTTCATAGCCATGTTAGCGTTAGCATAGGCATTATCAAACTGTTGCTGAAACTGGTCATGCGCCTTGGTTTCTTTCGGACAGGGTGGCAATACGAGGTTTTGAACTTGCATGCTATTTTGGATAGACCAGTTGTCTCGGTTTCCTTCATAGGCGGGACAAGTAACACCTCCATGTCATGGTGTAATTTTGAAGCATTAATATAATAGGATCTGTTTTTATTTAAACAAAAAACAAAAAAAACATAACAAAATAATAAAATAAATAAGAATAAGTAAATAATAATAAAATATGCCATGTGATAATCATAAAATAATACTAAACTAAAACCATTATTAAAAAAATATATAATGTAACCTATTATTAATCAATGAAGTATATTTTTATTAGTATTATTAATACATTGATATAATACTATATAAATTAGATTTTTTTTAATTGTTAATACATTGATATAATATTATCTAAATTATATTTTTTTATACATTTATAATATCTACATACATTGATATAATATTATCTAACTTAATATTTTTTTATACATTTATAATATATACATACATTAATATAATATTATATAAATATAAATGTACAAAAATACAAATCTATTATTTACTATATATTAATAATTAATAAAATAATATATTATTATGTTAAAATATTAAATATTTAATTTACTAATGTTTGAAATAATACTTATAATATTTTTTTATACATTTATAATATATACATACATTAATATAATATTACATAAATATAAATGTACAAAAATACAAATGTATTATTTACTATATATTAATAATTAATAAAATAATATATTATTATGTTAAAATATTAAATATTTAATTTACTAATGTTTGAAATAATACTTATAAAATAATAATGTGTTAAAAGATTAAATATATAAAATAATTATTACAATAATATGTTAAAGGATTAAATGTATCAAATAATTTATAATATATTAATTGAAAAGTATTAAAAATAATAATAATACATAACTATTAAATACATTAATAAAATATCCATACATTAAAAATATTAAATAKCATTAACATATTTAATATAGTTATCATGAATAAATATCATGAATAAATAGTTAACACGAATAAATATTTAACATATACCATAATAAATATCATTAACATTATCATTAAATATAGTTAATAATAGTACATATTTTTTAAATACATTAATAAAATATTCATACATTAAAAATATTAAATATTATAAAAATATGTTAAAGAATTAAATGTATGAAATAATTACTAATGTATTGATGTATTAATTAAGAATTATTAATTAATAATATATTAATTATTAATTGAGAATTATTAATTAATAATATATTAATTATTAATTGAGAATTATTAATTATTAATTATATAATTAATATTAAATAAAAAATTAAATATTAATAAAAAAATTAAGTATAAAATATAAATATTTTTGGAAAAATAAAATAATACAATACATAACAAAATAATAAAATAAATACATCAACTTATTAAATGTATTAAATATATAATTGAAATAATAAAATAAAAACATTAAAGTATTAAAAGTATTAAATATATAATTTAAATAATACATTAATGATATATAAATTTATGTATTAGATGTTTAAATATAAAATTTAAATAATAATGTAATTATATATATATATATATATAATAATGATTATATTTAATATCAATTTATATATTTACGTTGTATAAATAAGTTATTAAAATATTAAAGTATATTAAATAATGCAGAAATACAATATTAATAAAGTATGTAAGTATGAATAATACTTTAAAGTAATCAAGTATATTAATAATACATAAATAAATAAAAATATATAAATAATACATTTTTAGATAAGTAAATTAAAGTATTAATATAATTAAACATTAAGCATAGATTAATAAAGTATTCCTACATAAATAGAACATATCAATAATGATTTAATACATTGAGGTTATATAATATAAATGTTTTATTAATGTATGAATATATTGATATATTAATACATTTGTGTATTGTATGAATTAAATAATATATTAATTGTATATAAATTAATGAACTAATAAAAAAATGACATTAATGTCTTAAAGTATGAATGTATAAAATAATTAAAAATACATTAATGTAATGTATAAATAAAGTATTTATATGTATTATTATATAATACATCATGTTCTCACAATGGGTATTGGGTATTGTTCGCTGCATTATGATATGATGAAATGTTTGTAGCAACGTGATGTAAGGACATGCATATATATGACAAAAAGTGATGGGAGGGTTATGTGCATAGTCGTGCGATGTTACAAAGTTTGTCGCAATGTGACAAATGAAAGACTTTTGTAAAATAACAAGATTTGTGCATCAAGGTCACATTGCAATATGGGGAAATGCAAGTATATCAAACGGTGGTGCTATGTTTCGGCACATAGTCATATCATCTCAAAGTGCGTAGAAATGCGATATTATAACATTGTGTTTGAATGAACGTCACATTGTGATGTGCATGGAAGGAAATGTCAGGTTTAGTGACATTTCAACATTACATGAAGGGTTGTATAAATTTGTGCTTTTCCTTGAGGGTTATATTGTGTAATGAAGAAGTATATGCTTCGGTAAGGAGAAATGTTATGGAAATTTGTCATAATTTCATATGAAAAGAACAGGATGATGACTTAAACAAAAATTCCCATTGCAACATCCATATTTTAGACTTGTTCATTGCAATGTGAAGAAGGAGAGAGTTTTGTAATATAACAAGGTTTCGACATGAATATAAGATTGTTATGTGAGGATATGCAAGTATATCAAACCATGGTACTATGTTTCATCACATAATGGCGTCATCCCAAAGTGCATAACAAAACGATGTTATGATGTTAGTCAGAATGTAAAAAAGGAAAGAGTTTTGTAACGTAACATGGTTTTTGCATGAATGTCACATTGTGATGTGCATGGAAGGAAAAGTCAAGTTTAGTGACATTGCAACATTACATGAAGGATTGTATAAATTTATGATTATCCTTGAGGGTCATATAAATCTATCTCTTTCCTTAAGGGTTATATTGTTTAATGAAGAGGTGTATCCTTGGGTAAAGATAGATGTTATAGAAGATTGTCATGATTTTAGAGGGAAAAAATAGGAGGATAAGTTAAAGAAAAAATCCCATACCAACGTATCAAAGCAATGTTATTATTATTATATAAATAAAGTATTTATATATAATATTATAATATTGTATAAAGTATTTATATATATTATTATATAAAACATCGTGTTCCCAAAATGGGTATTGTTCGCTGCATTATGATATGATGAAATGTTTGTAACAACGTGATGTAAGGACATGCACATATATGAAAGAAAGTGATGGGAGGAATATGTGCATAGTAGTGCGATGTTACAAAGTTCGTCGCAATGTGATGAATGAAAGAGTTTTGTAAAATAAGAAGGTTTGTGCATGAAGGTCACATTGCAATATAGGGAAATGCAAGTATATTAAATGGTGGTGCTATGTTTCGTCACATAGTCATGTCATCTCAAAGTGAGTAGAAATGTGATATTATAACATGGTGTTTGAATGAACATCACATTCTGATGTGCATGGAAGGAAATGTCAGGTTTAGTGACATTTCAACATTACATGAAGGGTTGTATAAATTTGTGCTTTTCCTTGAGGGTTATATAAAATTATTAATTTCCTTAAGGGTTATATTGTGTAATGAAGAAGTATATGCTTCGGTAAGGAGAAATGTTATAGAAAATTGTCATAATTTCATATGAAAAGAAGAGGAGGATGACTTAAAGAAAAAATCCCATTGCAACATCCATATTTTAGACTTGTTCATTGCAATGTGAAGAAATAAAGAGTTTTGTAATATAACAAGGTTTCTACATGAATGTAAGATTGTGATGTGAGGATATGCGAGAATATCAAACCATGGTGCTATGTTTCATCACATAATGACGTCATCCCAAAGTGCATAACAAAGTGATGTTATGAAGTTAGTCAGAATGTAAAAAAGAAAAGAGTTTTGTAACATAACATGGTTTTTGCATGAATGTCACATTGTGATGTGCATGGAAGGAAATGTCAAGTTTAGTGACAATGCAACATTACATGAAGGATTGTATAAATTTATGATTATCCTTGAGGGTCATATAAATCTATGTCTTTCCTTAAGGGTTATATTGTATAATGAAGAGGTGTATTCCTGGGAAAAGATAGATGTTCTAGAAGATTGTCACGATTTCAGAGGGATAAAATAGGAGGATAAGTTAAAGACAAAATCCCATACCAACATATCAGAGCATATATTAGAACAATTATATTTGGAGAGGTTAAATATAAAACCATTTGATACAATGGTAATTTAAAAGTAATAAATTGATTTCCAGTAATTGAATATTGTTTAAGAGATTTTCTGAGGAAGAAATTGTAAGTGTGAAGTTGGCGTCGCAGTGTACTTTAAAGAATATGTCATATTGGAAAATATGGTGGGAAATATTTTTATGAAGTTGAGATGAATATTATACACTTACGAAAGGTTCACCTTAAATTAGAAATATAAAAATCCATGAGACTATGTTTGAAATTCATTAATTCAGAGGTCAAATGTTATATTATTCCATATTGATACAATTTTAATATAAAAAGATAAATAACTTGAATGGGAAGACCCATATCCACATTTCGAAAAAAGGTTAAAGTTATGTTTGTTGTAGACATAAGAATAACATTAGACACTGCAATAAATGGATATAAAAAACATAATAGGAAGGGGAAATAATATATGTTAGACATGTATAACAAAAAAAGAAATGCATATCAATAATACATTGACAATTAAAAATTAATAAAGTGATTATGTTACTTTGAATGACACATATCAACATTTTGAGAGTAATAAAGGTTATGTTTGGTGTAGACATGTGAATAAACATTTTACTTTGCAACATATGGACAACAATAATTGAATAGATAGACTTCTCGACAAAATACATAAAATTTGTGGTCGATATCTTTAAAACAAATTATTTTTTATTAAAAAAAGTTATTCCTTAAATGGTAAACATAACAAAAGTTATTCCAAATTAGAACCAGATTTATGACATATGGAACACCAATTAACGCCAACGGTAACTTGACGACCCCTTTGTCGTTCGAGCCATTTTTTGTGTAATTTTCTACCAGATTCTCTATCAGAAATGTGTTGAAAATCATGAACCATTTCTTTCACCTTAGATAAACAATCCAGGGTCTCATCAAACAAGTGTGTTGGAGTTCCACTTCTCCTACTAATCATCTCTTGAATTGCAATAAGAAATTGTTGTTGAGTTGTGATATTATGAATTGTTGAAATAAATTTTGATGCACTTTCATTATCCATAACTGCATGTAAAAAAGACAAATAATATGTTAATAATAAATATTTAGTATGACTAGAATAAAAAGATAAACATAACGAAATATTCAATCTTACAAATTCTGAATACAATAGTTATATTGACCCCTTTAAAAAAATGTTGCAAGAAAAACTGAATGAGTAAAAAAGACGTATTTTTTTAAAGGAATTTTTAAAACCATTAAAAAAATATATAGAAAGGTATAATAAATTGTATCGGAGAAATAGTATGGTTGGTAAAAAAATGGAAGACATAACGAAAATGATGATTTTTTTTTTATTTCAAAAAAGTAATATGGATTCAATGAACATTTACATGTTTTTTTACAAACATTAAGAAATGATAATTTTAAGAAAAAAATATCAAAGGAGAAAAAAACGAACTTAACATAGACATTCTATGTAAAGTGAAAATATTTAAATCGAATGTTACAATGATATGGACTTTAACTGTTCCTCTTCTTTTTTCCTAATTGTAACATATGCACTATTTTTCATCTTTGCATAGCACTGAAAAGAGAAAGGTCGTGATATGCGTAAACCATCTATTGAATTGACTCTTGATATAGATGTGAAGGTCAACCCTTGCTTCTCTTTGTTTCCAATATCAATTGTTGGACGTTCTAAAGTCAACCCCTGTGATTTGTGAATAGTAAGGGCCCATGCCATCTTCAGAGGAATTTGTTTACCATTTCCACTTATAACTGGTGTGATAGGTGTGATTAGGTCAAATGGAACACTAATGTACTTATCAAAATGAACATTTGTATACATTGGAAGCTGAGGAGGCTTTGAGCCAGACATACAGAATATATTCTGAATGTAACCAAGAGCGCCATTCACTAAGCCAACTTCAACCCACAAGTTACATGTCAACATGACACGTTGTCTAGGGCATAAGAGAACTTCACGTTCCAATTGATCATCATCAAGAACATCAATTTCCGTTCGTCGTGTATGCTTAGCAACACATCTTGCAATTGGAGAATTTAATGATTTCAACATCTTCCTATTATGCAAGTTCACCAAATTATTTGTTGCTGAATTAAATAAAGTCCTCTCCTCAAGAGGAAAATTCATATCAACCCATGATATAAGCAGCTCCCAATCATCAAAAAGGGGTTCAACATTTCTTATGCTCATTAACAATCTATGAAAACAAAATTGTTTCAGATCATTTCCTTGCTGTCGAAATATTGTATCCAAGGTGGCAACGATGTTGAATTTATTCCATAAAACTTTCCCTGTTGTATTTTCTGCATATAAAGGCTTATCTCTGATAGGAGGCAATTGACCAAGGTTACCCACAAGAATAATAGATATACCACCAAAATGAGAAGATTTATTATCCAGAAATGCTTCTCACAATCGAGAATCAATTTATATGAATAACCTTGGTCCTAAAAATCTCATTTCATCTATTAAAATATATCGAATATGCCTCATTTCTTCTTGAAATATTGCTAGAGACTACCCCTGTAGTGGTCGCATATCCTTAATAGGAATTTTTAGTGCTATGTGTATTTTTTTTTCATATATATTAAAAGAAGCTATTCCTGTTGGGGTGAGCAAAAGCAAAGAACTATTTCCATCAGCTGACGAAGTAGAAAGAGCATGAGAAATACAATGAATAAAAAAAGACTTTCTAGTGCCTGCAGTACCCTGAAAAATCATTAGAAGAGGTTCAGGACTTGGATATTGATTTGAATGTTGTAAAATGATATCAAAAACAGATCGTTGTTTCTCTGCCAAGGAAGATGAAGATACATATCTGGGATGATGATTTTCAACAATAACACCTCTTGATTTGTCGTTTCTTATAAAATAAATACCCTCTTCCGCAACATCATTTGAAGTTGTTGTTTGCTCCCAGTCAAAAAATATATCAAAGTCCCTTCGGCCAAGAGTGTGAAGGTCAAAAATATTGACATTATTAGGAGGAACCAAATGAGACAAAAGATGCCATTCTTCAAAATCTTCTTCCACATGGGTTGGTTGTTCTTGGAAATCATCATCATCTTCAACATTTTCTGAAGAGACAGGGGCTCGATGAACATGCCATGGTCGATATCGAGTATTTCTCCAATTTTCAATCACTATTTCATCTGAAAGGCCAATATCAATGGGAATGTTCCTAAAAGGTTTATACAAAATCAATACAGACCAAAAAAAAATTTGGAATTCTTACGAAGCCTCATCGGGAATAGAATAAAAGAGTGTCCAAACACTAACAATGGCATGGACATTTCTAGGTTTCCATTTCTCTTTCTTATGTTTGGAAGAAAAGGTCCAAGATCTTGTTGTTTCTATCAAACATAAATGATCAATAAAATCAGGTCTCTGTTGATACATTTCAACAAAATTGTTGGGACATGAAAATTGATGGGGGTTCTTTGGCACTTTTTTAAAAACCTTTCTCCCAACATTTAAGGAAACAAAGTTTCGATTGAAAAGTACAAGAGGTAGCTTTAGTAACATATGGAATGTTTCTTGGGCTCCAATGTCACGATCAACAAGTGTTTCAACAAGGAATCTTCTATATGCAGACAAAACAGGATCTTCCGAGGCACCAGAATTTGAAATTCTAGTTAGCATATTTTGATAACTTTCCGACCTCTTTTCTACTTTGGAAGCATACTTAGAAATGTATTTCAACATAGCATGTCAGGAAACCACTGTTTTACAATCAACATTTTCACCCCACATTGCAAGAAGATCTACATTATGGACATTTAGCCTATCATCATTTCTTGTTGGCTCATATTTTTTTCTACCTTTCTCATCTATGAATAATAGTGAATCGTCTCGAACCTCCCATGGAGCATTGTAGAGGCAAGTGAGAACATAACCTTTCTTATGCAAGAATGAATCTACACTACATTTTGTATGTCTTTGAACATGGTTCAACAAATGTTCATAATCATCAAGAGGATTGGAAGAAAAAATTTGTTCCTTATTCAATAGGGAAGGATCATCATTGATGCTTAAAGGGACCATTATGTTTCAATGATGAATGTCACGTGGATTCCATGTTGTTACATATCTATCAAAATATGTCTTTGCAACATGCACATCTAAAGGATTAGACCAATCTAATCTTTCCATGTTTGGAGCACCTTCCAACCATAAGAAGCCGTGGATGTGAGCTGACCCTCTATGTTGCCACTCATATATAGAAAAGAAGAAGATATAGTAAACATATATAGAAGAAAAAAGACAACAACAATTGATAAATAAATTAGATAGTATAAATACAACAACACGAACCTGTACCAATAATATTTAGCACCAAGATATTTTTGGAAGAATTCTTCTCAAAAGATATTGAATCTATGATGCATAAAAATGGCAAGGGGGTACTTGATAACATTCTCAATTTTTATACGATGTTGATTTAAACCATGAGAATTTTCATTCCTCGGCATCACATTATGCAGGTCTGGCCACTTTGTGTCAGCTTTACTCAAAGTAAAAAATAGAGTTGGACAACTGAATTGAGTAATCATGTGAGTAAGTTCAGTACGACACTTTGTCCAATAGGCTCTTGTTCCTCTGAGTGAAGAACCAAAACGCATAAGGTGCTTAGCCAATTTATTATCAAGTAAATCTGTGAGTTGTTCACACAATGCTTCTACTGTTGTTGGGGAGTTATCATGTATATTTTTCTTTACAAAAACTGCAACAGTTGCTTGGCTTCGATTTCTCATTATCATGTTCAATAAGAAGTATAGAAAGGGAGGATGGCTTCTAAATCTCTGATCAAAGTATCTGAGTAGATGTAATCCATATTCATGAAGTTGAATGTTACAAATACGTGGATGCAACCAATCAACTTCACCAGTGGGGAATAATGTGGGGAATTCCATGTCTAATAACCCTTGAGTATTATATTCATTGATCGGAGA
>JASDQU010010867.1:0-13531 GCA_032191745.1 Picea mariana | reverse complement strand
ATATATATATATATATATATATATATATATATATATATATATATATCCTTTTTTTTATCTATATTGCATGCTTTGTTTCTACAAAAGCTAGGATTATTTTTCTAGAACTAACATTGCCATTTCATTTAGAGCATGTCAATAGTCAATATCTGTTGATACTTAGAACACATCACCAAAACACTTCATCCTCCCTTGAAATCCATCCTTCTTTACTTTTGATTTCCTCTGAAATTCGACTTGTATATCAAATGAATGTATAATGATATCTATTTATACCATTTATGTCGCTTCCTTTTAACATTAGGGCCGACCTGACAATTTCTTATTTTGTAATTCTTCTCTTTAATTATCTTCAGGGGCTACATGTACTTCCTTCTTCAATTCACTTTGTCATCTTCAAGAATTCATTTCTCCTCAACCATGAGGATCCATGTGACGTGCCACATACCACCGGAAACAACATGATGTATACTATCCATCCATGGGTCTATGATGTATACTATGTGTTAGCTCCCAAAATGAATCAGTCACTATGGTTGCATTTTGTGGTTGATAGCATGGTTATTGGTAGTTTTCTCCAAATTTGTTTTGAGTTCTTCTAGTAGCAAAACTTAGGTTTTAATTTATGTCTTAGAAATAAGATGATCCATAAAGGTCTTCTCTTTAAAATTTTCATGAAAAACTTTCAATAGCTAACACGTGTTTTAAAGACGATGAGTAGCTGGTGAAAGCGACGATTTTCAACAGCTAAGGAGCATTTCTCACGGGCCGTTAGCTGGTGAAAGCGGTGATTTTCAACAGCCAAGGAGCACTTCCCACAGGCCGTTAGCTGGTGAAAGCGGGGATCACGTGTGTTTTCTCCATGTTTTAAAAAAATCAAAAGATGACATGCTCAGCACACATCATGTAATCATTATGATGCGCTGGTGAAAGTGGATAATGATGGAGATTCGGGTTTGCACGTCTAAATCGGATTGCAAAGCGGATCTTGTTCAGAAATGCACGCTTCACGATCATGGCATTGGAAATATGGCGAATTCAAATCCATCATCATAGGTGAAGGAGCGGTACTACTTGGTTGGTGACATCAAATCAACGCATCATTTCCCCAACGCGCATCATCCACAAGCATATGATAAGTTTTCAATTTTGAAAGACAACGTCGAATGTTTTCACCAGCGCAAAACTTCGACTCAAACAACAGATTGTAGTGTTTTGTGTGCAAGATCATTTCGGGTTCGAATTGCAGATGGCAAGGAGACACAGTGGTTCTTTGTTAAGAAAAGAATTGGACAATCTGTCCTTTCTACAAGCACATCCAGAGGTGAAAAAACACTTCTCAGACGCAGGCTGCATGGGATATGTCAAGAAGCTACAGACCGGTTGTCACCAATCAACAACAGAAGCATTTGTTAAAACATACGATGGAAATAAAGCCTGTGTTGGGTCTTTAGAAATCATCATGGATGAAGCTGCCATCACTACAGCGACCAGTTTACCTAGATCAGGCCAGAGTTGGTTCAAAACGACAACAACCATGAACCTAAATTTCAGAGCATATCTAAAGGAAGAATTCAGAAATAATGCATGGAAGAAGAGCATGTCAGTTTCCCATTTAGAGGATGAGTGGCAGGATTTGTTTAAGGGCATCCAACTCTACATAAATTCAGAAGGCAGGTATGACAAACTGATGTTATATCATTTCAAGCTTTTAGACCATTTTACAGGGAAAACTCTCCTAAATTTACCTTTCTTCTTCCACAAGAGCTTAACTAAAGTCTGTAAAAAGATTAGAGATGAACCTCTAAGTATGAAGAACACTCTTTTCCACTTTGGCCTTATTAAATTGATAATCCTGGAGGAGCTAAGACAAAAAGGAAGGACTTGGCAACATTTTCTTTTTTGGGAGGGCTTTGAAACTCAAACTCAGCCCATGAATGAACAGAAGAGAGTTGGAAAAAGGAAATTGACTCCTCAAAGCAGCTCGAGGAAGAGGAGAACTCTTCTAGGACCCCTAGAAGATAAGATGTCTGGTGTAAGGTCTCACAGGTCAAAGAAAAAGTTGGATTTTGAAACTACTACAGAGCAGCCTACAGAAAAGAAAAAAAACATCTTAAATTTGCCATACACAGACTTAGAGCCAGAGCAAGAAGAGGAAAGCCTTGCCATTAAAATCCCTAAACACTACATTGAATTTGCATAGGATTGTGAGACCTTTACTCACACTGATGAAGGGGAAACATCAAAGAGCACAAAGTCGAAGAAAACACAGAAAATCAAGCAACTTAAAGAAGTGATTGCTCAGCAGGAGGTATTAGAAAGAGTAATAAAGGAAAGATACAAAACTCTGTCTGATAATTTCGCAGAAACAAATGCTGCATTTGAAAAGCTGGCTCGTGAAAGTGTCAAGGACAAGAAGAGGAAAAAGAAAATCACCAAAGACTATAACAGTCTATGGTGGTGAGCAAAGCACCTTAAGAGGAAGATTAGAAAATTAAAGAAAAAAAAAATTCACACCCAGATCTGCAAGTGCTAGCTCAGGTCACTGTGAATATGCAAGGGGATAAAGTAGAGACACACTGAGTTTTTGATAGAACCACAGTTTTGGAGGTGAAAGTTCATTTTGGGCCAAAGTAGAGCTTTCACCAGCGCAAAGGGCAAATTTACAACTAGTTAGCTGGTGAAAGCCAGCGCTTTCACCAGCTAACCAGCGAATCATAAGGCGAGTTAGCTGGTGAAAGAAAAAAATAATTTTTGAAAGCTAAGGATGGAGCAGTGCGGTTTTCACAGTATTTAAAGAGGTTCCAGAGCATTAAAGGATTAACAACTTGGTCAAAAAAAATACTCAGCATCAGAGATTCATGGGAGATTTTGAAAACCACATGCTAAACTGATCTCCTAAAGTGTCGACTATGACTAACTAAAGAAATCCAACTGCCAAGACATGTGCCTTTACCATGTTTCATAACACAACAGATTCCAGAAGCTGAAGAGAACAGATGTCGAATTTTGAGATGGAAGACAATTCGAATGCTAGTCTAGCAAATAGTCTTTGTTATCGATTTTCTTAGTTAATTTGATTTGCTATTTTTAGATACAGATCCAAGTTTTTAAAATCTTAAAAACTGATTGTAAAAGGCTATAAATGCCTATATTTTCTAAGAGACAGGGGTTCAAACTGGGAATATATTTTGTGCTATTGTATAGACTCTTATTTACAGAATAAAATTACAGTCTCCTTTCATTTTCAATATCAGAAATATCCATGTTTCCCTTTCTATACTTTATTTCAGTTTATCTTAGCTTATGAAGACTGTTATCTCTTTATTGAGCTCATAGACTTGAAGTGAAGGATTTCTTTCTATCTTGCATTAAGCCCTACATTCAGTTGTATTTGGCAACCAAGATTAGTGTTCTTCATCCTCTCCTTTCAATTTACTTGATCTGATTCTTGTTTCCTAAAAGAACTATTTCTTTAGATGTATGATGAGTTGTCTATTACATTGATCATTAAAGACCCCATTGTTCCAAGCATATATACACATTATTTTTAAGTTACCAAGCATCCTTAGTCTACAACCCCAAGGAGTTTCTTGGAGTGATAACAAATTGGCGCCGTTGCCGGGGAGACGAAATTTAAGTTCTGCTTTCCTGGGATACGACACATAGCTGATCTTTGATGATAGAAAAAGATTAGACATTTTTAGTTGGTTGTAATTGTCTCTCTGGTGACTCCACAAGTTCATCCTGGCTCCTAAGAGGATCAGTACTAGGGTGAATCCTCAAGAATCACCTATCACACCAGTTTCCAATCCAGAACTAATTCTTAGGAAAGGAAAGACCATTCAGGGTCAAGCTTCAAAATCAGATACAGAAGGTAATCCTCTTTTCAGTTCTATAAAATCTACTAAAGAAAAATTTGAATTCTTTTCAAAGAGCATTTATGAAAAAACAGCTGTAAATACTATAGAAGAACAAACTCCTTTTGATCAACAGGAAAATACTAATGATGATAAATTGATAGATTCAAATTTGATTGAAAAAACATCCAAGACTTTAGAAAGAAGCCATAGTTCTTCTTCCCTTGAGTCTTTTCATTCTCAGTAACAAGAAGATCATTTAAACATTTATACTAGCTTCCTTGCTGTTGAACATCTTCTCCAAGAGATATCTGCTAAAGGTGAAGGAAATTTAGTTGGACAGCTTGCAAATTTTTACAGAGCCTCATATCAGACCTCTTTCCCATTAGAAGATTCACCTCGTTTGCATTCCTCCAGTGTTGAAGACTCGAAAAATAAACCATCACCTTTCTCACCCTTGATAGTTATGGCTGCACCACCGCCTTTGACGAAGATGCAACAAATCCTAGCTACTAGGTATGCACCACTTATATTGCCAAACCCAGTATCAGCCATGCCAACGGGAGACTATCAGAAGTATATGCCCAAATTCACAGGCGAAGGTGATGTGTCTGCCGAAGAACATATTGAGGCTTTCTACAGTTATGCTGAAAACATTAATATTGAAGAAGAAGATGTTTGGACACGAGTCTTTGTCCAAAGCTTAGATGGCCATGCTAGGAAATGGTTCAAAGAACTCCCCGCTGGTTCCATAGTCGGAATCGAGCAATTGGATGAGACCTTTTTGAAACATTGGGGTGATAGAAGAGATTTTGTATACTATATTACAGAATTTGGAAATCTAAGGAAAAAAAATAGTGAGTCAGTCTCTGATTTCACTAAAAGATTTAACCGGATGTATGGTAAAATACCAACAGAGATAAAACCCTCAGACACTTCTGCCAAGATCACATATTCTAATCCTTTTGACTCAGATTTCTGTTTATTGTTAATGGAAAGGAGGTCACCAACATTATCTCTCATGCAAGATGCTACCCTTGAGGTGGAATCAAATATTTTATCCTTTCAAAATCTAAAAGGAAATTCTGATAGGAGAAGGCCAAGGAATGAGGCTTTTTCTTCATCAAGTGCTGACCCAAAGTTTGATAAAATGGCTAAGATGATAGAGTCTCTAACCTCTGAGATATCTAAGCTCAAAATTGAAAATAAGTAGCCTGTGAAGGGAAGAGGCACTTATGATTCTGCAGGCAGGAACCCAAATCAAAATCCCAACAACTTCAGAAGAAATAACTAGCCAACACAGATCTTCCAAAGAGAAAAGAATCCTACTGAAGATCAGAGAATAAAGGTCCCTCTTCAAAATGTTGTGATGGACGAAGACGAAGGTGATTATCAAGAAGATGGAGAAGATAAGATTCATTGTGTTGGAGAAGAGACAGGGAAATCTTTTCTAACACAACACGACTATGAGGAAGCATTGATGACTGAACAGACAAAGGATAATCCTATTGATGATGGCATTTTCACGACAGAAGATAAGAATAGATATAATCTCCGATCTAAATCTTATACTACCCAACAGAGCACACCAGCCTCTCCTGAAAAGAGAACAGCCCCTATTAAGCAAAAAGATCAGACATCAGAGAGTTAGCAAACAAATCCCTCAAAGGTGAAAGCATCAGCTCCTCCAAAGAAGACTTTTGCCCCTGTCAAGCATCAAACTCTAGAAATTCAGGCCCCTGTTGAACAACAAAGCAATCAGGAAGCTCCTTCGAATCAGGTAAAGGTCTCTAATAAAGCTTCTGATAAATTCCCATATTCGTTCAATTTTGAGGCCGAAATACAAAAAATTAAAATTCCTATTCCTCTAGTCGAGTTAATGAAAAATGAAATGCTCAAAAAGGATATCCTCAAAACTCTAGATCCCAAATCTATATACCCTTCTGCTGATATTCTCAACATATATGATGAAAATCCAACCATTACTCTGGGCCAAATGATAGAAGACAGATATGAAAGTTGTCCTCCCTTTTACATCTCTCTAAATATTCATGAGAAAACACTGCATAACTGTTTGTTGGGCTCTGGTGCTTCTCACAATTTGATGCCAAAGGCGGTCATGGATGAGCTTGGGTTGGAGATCACCAAGTCTTATCATAATCTTTTCTCTTTTGACTCTTGAAAAGTCAAATGTCTTGGGATGATCAAGGACTTGGCTATAACCTTAACCCAAGCATCCATGAAGACTATGGTTATGGATATAGTAGTGGCAGACATACCACCTAAATTCGGATGTATGTTATCAAGATTGTGGATGAAGAGGCTAGGTGGCACTCTTCAAATGGATCTCTCCTACGCTACTATCCATATTTTTGGAGGGGTGGACAGAAGGCTATACAGGGAATCTCAGTTGGCATATGTAATCAGTGACGAAAAAAATCCATCCAATCATCCTATCTATTCTGTCGACACAGGTATGGGATCTTGTATTTTGCAAATTGATGATTCATTACTAGATGCATTGCTACTCAGAAAGCCCACAGTTCAGCCCACAGAAGCAGCAAAGGATGACCTTTGGACCATGTTCTTTGACGGTGCTTGTACCAAAGAATCAGCAGGAGCAGGAGTGGTATTGATTTCCCGTTCTAAGAAAACTTCTCATTTGTCCTTTAAACTTGATTTTAAAGTGACTAATAATATTGATGAGTATGAGGAACTACTTCTGGGGATAAATGCAGCCAAAGAGATGGAGATTAAAAGATTGCAGGCATTCAGAGATGCAGATTTGATCATTCAGCAGGTGAATAAGTCCTTTCAAGCAAAACATGTCAGGTTGAAAGCATACAGAGATGAAGTTTTGAGGGCAATTCATGATTTTGTAGATTTTAAAATTTCATATGTACCTAGAGAAATGAATGAATTGGCTGATTCATTAGCTGTGTTGGCTTGTGATTTCATACCCCCTCTGCCTCATAAATTGAATTATGAAATTCAAGTTAAATATAGGCCATCCCTCCTTGATAATGTAAAATTTTGGAAGGTTTTTGAAGACGATGTTGAACTCACTAGATTTCTTGCAGTGATAGATGTGTTTGTAGATTTGCAGATCGATCAGGAGAATGAACATGACAATGAAATTGAGAAGCCAAAATTCATAAGCAAAATCGTAGCACATGAAATAGTCCAGCTGTCTACCAAAAAAATTCCTAAAGGTTTGGTCCCTTTGGAAAGGCTTTTCGATAATAATGATGTGGCTGTCAAATTGGAAAATGGGGAAAAAGATTCAGAAGTTTTGCAGTATAATGTAGCCACTGAACAAGATCCTAAATATGTCAACTTAGCTTCACATTTGATTGAAAAACAAAGGGTTGATTATGGAGAATTGCCAAAGGATTTTGCTGACATCTTCGCTTGGCAATATGATGACTTGAAGACTTTTGACACAGAGGTAATCCAGCATAAGATTCCCTTGAACAAAGACACCAAACCATTCAGGCAGAAGCTTAGATCCTTTAATGCTTTGTTTTTGCCTACAATGGAAAGGGAAATAAAAAAAACTATTGGACGCCCGCATCATCATTCCTCTCAGATATTCAGAATGGATTGCGAATCTCGTATCAATCAGGAAGAAGAATGGAGAGATCAGACTCTGCGTCGACTTCAGAAATTTGAATAAGTGCTCTAGGAAGGAAAACTACCCTCTGCCCAAAATGGAACATATTTTGCAGAAGGTGTCAGGATCAAATGTGATGTCTTTTATTGATGGGTTTTCTGGATACAACCAGATTGCTGTCCATCCGGACAATAAAGAAAAGACTACTTTCACTACTCCATGCGGTACGTTTATGTACGAGAAGATGCCCTTTGGATTGATGAATGCAGGAGCGACATTCCAAAGGGCGATGGACATTGCTTTCATTGGAGAGAAAGATAAATTTGTCCTAATATATCTCGATGATATCATTGTTTTCTCGAGGAGCCATGAACTTCATTTGCAGCACTTAAAAAGGACATTTCTAAAATGTCGAAGGTATGGCATTTCTCTTAATCCAAAAAAATCAAATTTTGCACTTAAGGAAGGGAAATTACTTGGACATATTGTTTCAGTTGATGGGGCAAAAATTGATCCAAAAAGGGTAGAAGCAATTAAAAATTTGTCTCTTCCTAGATCAAAGAAGGGCATTCATTCTTTCCTTGGGACTATAAACTTTATCATAAGGTTTATAGTAAACTTTGTAGAACTCACAAAGCATATTACTGCTATGTTAAGAAAGGAATCTGAGGTAAAATGGATTGAATAAGACAAACACTCATTCAATGCCATCAAGGAAGCCATCACAACGACCCCTATTTTGATTAGCCCCGATTTCTCCAAGGTATTTTACATTTTTTCATTTTCTTCAAGAGATACAATTGCTGCAGTACTCTTGCAAAAAAATGCCGATGATCAGGAGCAGCCGGTTGCCTTCTTTAGTAAGGTCTTGAGGGATGCAAAGGTAAAGTATTAATTGTTGGAGAAACAAGCATATGCACTTATCAAGTCATTGAAAGCTTTCAGAGTTTACATCCTTCAGACAAAGGTAATAACTTTCGTACCCTCCAATTCAGTTAAAGATGTGCTTATACAACTCGACATAGATGGAAAAAGGAGTAAGTGAATAGCAAAGTTGATTGAATTTGATGTTGAAATTAAACCAGTAAAACTTGTGAAGGGTCAGGGCCTTGCCAAACTTCTAGCAGAAGAAAATTGTAGGCTGCTCGAAATAAATTTGGTAAGTATTAATGCAGATAATGTTCAGTCTTCAGAGGATAAAGAAGGTGAGGAAATGAAGGTCTCAGCTCACCTAGCTGATTGAAAATGGTACAGTCACATTGTTCATTTTCTGCAAACTTTATCAGTCCCCTTAGTTTTGACAAAAACACAAGGAAGGGCTTTAAAGCTCAAAGCCATAAATTTCTTCATCAATGGCAACTTATGTTCTGGAAAAATCCAATAGGTTTATTGTTGAGGTGCATAAACCAAGAAGAAGCAGCTAAGGTCATGATTGAATTCCATAATAGTGAATGCGGAGGACATCACTATTGGAAAACCACTGCACATAAAATCTTAAGATCTGGTTATTACTGGCCATCCTTATTTTCAGATGTGTGTGAGTTTGTGAGAACATGTGACAAGTGCCAAATATTTGAAAGCAAACAACAACTGAAGTCTCTTCCCCTCAAACCTATAGTGGTCACAGGTCCTTTCCAGCAATGGGGCCTGGATTTCATAGGTGAGATTCACCCACCTTCTAGTAGTCGGCACAGGTGGATCCTTGTTGCCACAGATTATTTTACAAAGTGGATTCAGGCTATTCCCACCCGGAACACCAATCATACTGTCATCATAATTTTTCTGCAAGAAAACATATTTGCGAGATTCGGCTGCCCTAAGAGAATAGTCACTGATAACGCTGCTGCATTCAAAGATAAGCACTTTGTGAAATTATGTGAAGAGCTGAGAATTCAGCTAGTACATTCCACTACTTACTATCCACAAGGAAATGGCTTAGCTGAGTCATCAAACAAGAGTTTAGTCAGAATTATGAAGAAGCTGCTTGAACAAAATACCAGAGGCTGGGATTCCAAGCTGAAGTTTGCTTTGTGGGCTGACAGGGTTGCATGTAAAAAATCAATTGGTACATCTCCTTTCAAGTTGGTATATGGTACTGAAGCCATATTTCATGTTCAACTTGCGCTGCCGGTTGTAAAGTTTTTACAAGAAACTGATTCTGAACCAAGTGATTTGACTCGAAGAATTCATAATTTGGTAGAGTTACAGCAAGATAGAGAGCAACTTTTGGAAAGGACAGAATTACACCAAGAAAAAATCAAGGAGATCTTCGACAAGAAAGTCAAATGAAATGTCTTCAAAACAGGGGAATTAGTCTTAAAGTGGGATGAAACAAGGAAAGAGAAGGGGAAACACGACAAATTTGATGCTCTCTGGACATGTCCTTTTGTCATAACAGCGGTTTAGCAGAACAATACCTTTGTTCTCCAAAATCTTGCAGGCGAAGAAGTAGCAGGTGGCCCTTTCAACGGGCTCTTTCTAAAGACCTATTTTTCATAAGGCTTTTTCTTAAAAGCCCTTTTCTACTTGTACATATTCTTTTTTAGTTCTGTTTTCTTTGTTTCTATCACTTGAATAACTCCATGCCCAATGGTACTAGCAAAACTATTTTTCAGATTTCTTTTTTTTAATTGTAATAAAGGCTACTGAGTCTAGCTAGGTTCTTGGTCACCTCACAGGGAGATGTCCATCCCAGTTGTAGCCAAATGTTAGCTCCCAAAATGAATCAGTCACTATCGTTGCATTTTGTGGTTGATAGCATGGCTATTGGTAGTTTTCTCCAAATTTGTTTTGAGTTCTTCTAGTAGAAAAACTTAGGTTTTAATTTATGTCTTAGAAATAAGACGATCCATAAAGATCTTCTATTTAAAAATTTAATGAAAAACTTTCAACAGATAACACGTGTTTTAAAGATGATGATTAGCTGGTGAAAGCGGCGATTTTCAACAGCTAAGGAGCATTTCTCATGGGTCGTTAGCTGGTGAAAGCGGTGATTTTCAACAACCAATGAGCACTTCCCACGGGCCGTTAGCTGGTGAAAGCGGGGATCACGTGTGTTTTCTCCACATTTTAAAAAAAGCAAAAGATGACATGCTCAACACACGTCATGTATTCATTATGATGCGCTGGTGAAAGTGGATAATGATGGAGATTCGGGTTTGCACATCTAAATCAGATTGCAAAGCGGATCTTGTTCAGAAATGCATGCTTCACGATCATGGTGTTGGAAATGGTGAATTCAAATCCATCATCACAGGTGAAGGAGTGGTACTACTTGGCTGGTGACATCAAATCGACGCATCATTTCCCCAACATGCATCATCCACAAGCATATGATAAGTTTTCAATTTTGAAAGACAGTGCCGAATGTTTTCACCAGCGCAAAACTTCGGCTCAAACAACAGATTGCAGTGTTTTGTGTGCAAGATTGTTTTGGGTTTGAATTGAATATGGAAAGGAGACACAGTGGTTCTTTGTTAAGAAAAGAATTGGATAGTCTGTCCTTTCTACTGGCGCATCCATAGGTGCAAAAACACTTCTCAGACGCAGGCTGCATGGGATATGTCGAGAAGCTACAGAACGACTGTCACCAATCAACAACAGAGGCATTTGCTAAAACATACGATGGAAATAAAGCATGTGTTGGGTCTTTGGAAATCATCGTGGATGAAGCTGCCATGGCTACAGTGACCAGTTTACCTAGATCAGGCCAGAGTTGGTTCAAAACGACAGCAACAAGAACCTAAATTTCAGAGCATATCTAAAGGAAGAATTCAGAAATAATGCATGGAAGAAGAGCATGCCAGTTTCCCATTTAGAGGATTAGTGGTAGGATTTTTTTAAGTTCATCCAACTCTACATAACTTCAGAAGGTAGGTACGACAAACTGATGTTATATCATTTCAAGCTCTTAGACCATTTTACAGGAAAAACTCTCCTAAATTTACCTTTCTTCTTGCACAAGAGCTTAACTAAAGTCTGTAAAAAGATTAGAGCTGAACCTCTAAGTATGAAGAAGACTCTTTACCACTTTGGCCTTATTAAAGTGATAATACTGGAGGAGCTAAGACAAAAAGGAAGGACTTGGCAACATTTTCTTTTTTGGGAGGGCTTTGAAACTCAAACTCAGCCCATGAATGAATAGAAGAGAGCTAGAAAAAGGCAATTGACTCCTCAAAGCAGCTCAAGGAAGAGGAGAACTCTTCCAGGACCCCTAGAAGATAGGATCTCTAGTGTAAGGTCTCACAGGTCAAAGAAAAAATTTGATTTTGAAACTACTACAGAGAAGCCTACAGAAAAGAAAACAAACATCTTAAATCTGCCATACACAGACTCAGATCCAGAGCAAGAAGAGGAAATCCCTGCCATTAAAATCCCTAAACACTCCATTGAATTTACACAGGATTGTGAGACCTTTACTCACACTGATAAAGGGGAAACATCAAAGAGCACAAAGTCGAAGAAAACACAGAAAATCAAGCAACTTAAATAAGTGATTGCTTAACAGGAGGTATTAGAAAGAGTAATAAAGGAAAGATACAAAACTCTGTCAGATAATTTCACAGAAACAAATGCTGCATTTGAAAAGCTGGCTCGTGAAAGTGTCAAGGACAATAAGAGGAAAAAGAAAATCACCAAAGACTATAACGGTCTATGGTGGTTAGCAAAATGCCTTAAGAGGAAGATTAGAAAATTAAAGCAAAAGCAAAAGTCACACCCAAATCTTCAAGTGCTAGCTCAGGTCGCTGTGAATATGCAAGGGGATAAAGTAGAGGCACACTGAGTTTTTGATAGAACCACAGTTTTGGAGGTGAAAGTTCATTTTGGGCCAAAGCAGAGCTTTCACCAGCGTAAAGGGAAAATTTACAACCAGTTAGCTGGTGAAAGGCAGCGCTTTCATGTAATGTCCCCCACCTCTTAGAGAGGTGATGAGGAGACTTAGTGGCCTGGGCACCCCCTCTAGGTCATAGTCTCACACTGAGGGGGGAAAAGTCAAGAAGTTAAAAGTTATATTTTTAAGTTGACTTAAGAAAGGAAAAGGATAAAGGAGTAAAAGATAACTCAACAGAAGAATAGAAGATTAACCCTGGGAGTTAACCTAACTCAACAAAAAATTAGAAGGAAAAGTATAAGTAAGAGGCTGGGGTGCACCTATTATTAATTATGGTTTTGGATTAGCATTTGCTATTGCTCTTGAGCATTCAGTTTGGGGGTTTTGCTGTACAAACCCTTGTGAGCAACTTAGTGGTGAAATATCCACTCACCTTGTTCCACAGGTTGGTCTCAGGGATGAAAGACTCCTCCACNTCAGATCTAGGGAGATCTGCTTGAAATCTGATCCCAAAACTTCTCCCACAGGATTCTCATAGCCCGATCTATATTCTTGGAGAGTTTAAGAGCATTTGGAGGACTCCTTCATCAGGGCCGAACTAGCCAGGTTTTCAGTCATCCAGTGGGGCACACCATTCAGTGGAGAATTCAGATCTACGAGGTTTGAGAGTGGATTTGGGAATTTGGACATCTGGGTTTTCCTTACATTTGCCCGATCTATCATTTGGCATATTTCTCGGGATGATTGGACACTTTTGATAGCAGGGAAGAATTATTCAGGGCTTCAACATTCTAGCAGGACATGGCACTTTCCAGCTTGGAGGTTGAGCATTAGTATGGCTCAGATCTGCTTGATTTAGTCTTCATTGTATATCTAGCCTTTGGAGGCTTATTTTGTACTGTTGGGAGCATTTTGTAGCAGCTCATATCTATTGCTTGTACGACCATCTGAGGTTTATGGCAGATCAACCATCTATTGTATTGATCTTACATTACTCATAATAAAAATGTCAGATCTTTGCTTGTGCTTCTACATCTTGAATATATTGTGATCTCCATGTGTTGATGAATCTTGTATGCACTTAATAACTCAATAAATTAGTAGTAGTTAGTGATTCCAAGAAAGAATTTGGCTTGGGATCATTACAGTGGCATCAGAGCCTTGATCCTCCAAACCTGTGTAGAGATCGGTGCATGCAGAAGTACAGGGGAATTGTTATGGGTTCGA
>JASDQU010010866.1:262424-274597 GCA_032191745.1 Picea mariana | reverse complement strand
ACTTTTGATTCATTAATCTAATAGAGGAGTGATAAGAATAAAATGTGGCTTCATGAAATTATTAACTCAATACATAATAAATTAGAAAAGAAAACATGTATAGGAATACATTAATTAATTCCATTCTTTGTATTTTTGGTGTTAGATTTGGATAAATATTCTAATATTTTTTTTTTCTATTTTGAAAATTTTTGGCATTATGACATGGAAGAATAAATTAAACTCTTAGTAAAGAGATTTTCCTTTTACTCTAAAAAAAAATGAGGTTGATTATGGTTAGATTCTTAGAGGTAACCTAAAAACAAATTGCCTTATAATCTAGTCCTTAGGAGACTTTTCCCATTTTAAACAGATTTGAATACTAAAAAAATGATCCTAATTGTTACTAATTTTCTAAATTTCTATTAAATTTCACAGTTACTAAATTTCCCAAAAAATTGTTACATGAATAGAGTGCTCCTTCTCACATGCTCTCTATTAACAATGCATGGCATTACTGATATCAATAATATCCTTTGTATATTTCCTTAAATATCTTGAAAATTGTTGTCAAAAAATGTGTAAAATGCAATGAGAAGTATTATAATACTAACAAGTGTTTATATGATATATGTTCATAGCAATGGACAGATACATCTACATCTGATGGCATTGAGATTAATTAAAAAATGAGCAAGAAAAAAACAAAATCAATTAAATTCCCTTAAATTTGAACTTTACCTATAAATGTATACAACACTCTCATTAGAGTTATTTCCTATTAACTTAATCCACCCCTAAATCATATACTCTGAAAAGAAATAACCTTATGCAAATTTGAAAAGATTATTCTTATTTTGTCATTTTAACCTTTTTACCTCTTCATAAGTATTTTGACATTCTTACTAATAACCAAATTAATCTATAATTCATTAATTTACTAAAAAACTAATAAAAATAAAATACTAGTTAATACAAGATTTTCCGTATTTTTTTGACAAAGTTATTTTGTCATTCTAACCTTTTTACCTCTTCATAAGTATTTTGACATTCTTACTAATAACCAAATTAATCTATAATTCATTAATTTACTAAAAAACTAATAAAAATAAAATACTAGTTAATACACTATTTTATACATTCTTACTAATAACCAAATTAATCTATAATTCATTAGTTTACTAAAAAATTAATAAAAATAAAATACTAGTTTATACAATATTTTATATAAATGATGAAATTAAAATTTATTAACTCAATACTTAATATAATAATTTTATTTACTTCCACTGTGTACAAAACCACATGATTACAATATTTTATATAAATGACGAAATTGAAATTGATTTCAATACTTAATTTTATTTACTTCCACGGTCTACAGAACCACATGGTGTACTATTCTTGTTTGCCTTAGAAAACTCCCTAGTACAATTACGCAACAACATTGAAACGCCACCGTCACATGTATCCATATTTTATTTTCAAAATTTAGGAATCAAATTTGAAAATAATAAAAAATGCTCGCTCCATTGAGCACATGCATTCACGGGATGTATAGTCTTCAATCAAGTATTTACGTGGTGTGGTGCAACTAATAGATTAATAGATCATTAATAGTGCCTTCGCAAACCCTCAAAGCAGTTCCCTCCGTCCGTGTTTCTTTGTCAAAAATAATTATTATCCATGATTACAGTTGTAGAGGAATCTTATTTTGCCTGATCTCAATATTTTGTGTAGATCTGTGACTGATTTAACAAATCTTAGAACATGATTTGAATCCTTAATAAATTCAGATTTTGATTAAAACCTGATTTGAATTCTTAGCAAATCTATCATTCTGCCATCTCAATATTTTAGTGTAAATGTGTAACTCGGGATTGGTTGTTTCTCAAAGAATAGTCTATCTATTCAATTTGGTGTTTCTTGTGGTGAATAGTCATTAATAGTTATGTATTGGAATCTTATCTCATATAGAATCAGTTATTAATTAACTTTTAAAAATATGCAAAAACAACTTTAATTTAAAAAAAAAATGCAAAATTTTAACTTTAAAAAACAATAAACAGTTGTAGTTAGGTTTTTGAAATCAAATCATAACAAATCAAAAATCTATGGTCTGATTCAAATTCTGGCCACTTAGACAATAGATAAGGGGCTATCTCTCCTTTTTGTATCAACTTTGTCCTCTCCTAGATTCAAGCCATGACTTTCTGTATCAACTTCATTCTCATATCTCATAGATTCCAATTAGATCCTGATGATCAGTGCTGGGTTCGCCCCACCATATCAATGAGATTCCTATTTAGTTTATTTTTTATTCTATATATATATATTTTAAATATATTTTGATTTAGAAAATATAAATTTTGTTTTCATATTTAATATATTTTGATATAAATAGTAATTATTTCTATATTCTAAAATAAGTTGGTTGATATTTTGTTACACTATAAAAATAGTTAAAATTTATTTTGTACATAGTATATAAGTTGGTTAATATTTTGTTATATTATAAAAATAGTTAAAATCTATTTTGTACATAGTATATAAGTAGGTTAAAAAAAATCATTATCAATTATTTTAAATTTATTTATATATTTTGAAATTTTGTAACTTCTAAAATGGATTTTTTCTTTAATTTTATAAAAAGTTATGATAGTAATTATAATTGAAAAATTTGTTACTTTATGTTTTTTCATTTTTAAAAATTATATACATATTGTTAAGGTTATTCAAAAAAGAGGTTATATTATCAATGTTTATGTATTTTTTGAAAGGAAGAATTCTACCAAATATCATATATTGGAGCATGAGAATTAGTTATATTTTGTACAATTCATTTACTATTTAAAACTTTTTAAATAAGAAAACTAAATTTTATGGAATTTGAAAATAAAATTCTATGAAATTTGTTAAACAATACCATAAGAGTAGTTTTATACATTTGTTTGAGAATATAATTTGAATTTTTATTTCAATATGAATGTATTGGATAATAAGTAATTTTCATTCTTTTCTGAATTTTAGAAAACCTTTTAGAAATATTTTCAAAGGTGAAATTTTAAGCATGGTAAGGATTTATTAGGATTCATATATTTTATGAAATTTTTAGTGAAATAAATAGTTTTAGAAAAAAAAATTACTTTTATTTTCTTAAAAAATATTTTAATTCTTTTTCAATTTTTATTTTTTTTTTAAATTGAATTTGTTTTTTATTTTTAAATATAAATTGATATAAAAAATAGAAGTTTACATTTCCTACTATATTCTTTTAATATAAATTAATTTAAAGAATAATTACTTTTATATTGCATAGTATATTGGTTGATGTTTTGTTAAATTAGAATGAAACGGTTATTTTGTATGTGATATGTAGGTTTTAAGAATTTCATCATTAAAAATATAATTTTAATTTTCGTGACTTCAAAATCAAGGTGATATTTTTGTTAAGGTTTATCAAATTTTATGATAAACTGAAAATGTTATGATTGAAAATTTTACTATACTACAAGACTAATATTGTTTGTTTCTAAATATTGTATACATATTGTTAAGGCTATTGTTTTTCTTTAAATGATTATTGTATAAAATGTTTTTATAGGTTATTACTTTTCTAATTGTTCATTTGAAATATTTATGCAAAGAAATTATATAGAAATTAATAGTGGTGATTGTTATGCTTGTTGTGTGTCTAATAGATAGATAATTGTATTTACATTTATTTTGGTCTTTTATATTTTATTTGCAGAGCATTTTGTAAAGTACATGAGTTACTCCTATCAAGGAACACAACATTCCAATTGTAGTCTTCTCGTATTGGGCATAATCCCTATTTATCCCATGGAACCTACATTGTCCATAACCCCTATTCATCCCAGGGAGCCTGTATATTTGAAGATAAGATTGAGTAATCATTGAGTGATAAGGAGACTAATGTTTGGTTTGAATTATAATATTTTACTTCTATTTTTCCTAAGTGACTCTTGACTAAAATTTCTTTGTAGAGCATTACCAAAGGAACATTTTTGGAAATTGTGTGGAAACAATCTCATAACTCTGTATGGGCCTTTGTTCTAGTAATAGGTGGAGGGAGATATCTCTAAGAGAAGCCCTCCGAGTACACCCAAGGAATGCGCATCTGAACTTTGTGGATTCATAAAAGAACATGCCAGGAGGGCACCCTTGAGTGATAACAAATCAAGGGAAACCTCAAGGTTACTGAATACCTTGGAGGGTAAAATGTGCAGAGGAATCATAGAGAGACAGAGTCACTGCAAACTCTGTAGATCTATTTGATGTGGGCATCGAGCAGGTGCAAGTGTGCACAAGGAGAAATCTTGGACTTCAAGAAGAAGAGTATCAGAGGAATATAATCATAGAGTTGTTGAACAATCTATGGGAAAAACTCAACAAGGTGTGCTTTGAGTGAGAGGTTACAAGGAGGGCATCAGAATCCTTTGAAGGGAGCAGAAGGGCTGAGACCCTAAGGAGAATGATTAAATAAAAAATCTTAGAAGAGATAGAGAAAGGAGTGTGTAGGATATGGACTTAGTCCAAGCCAAAAATCTCAAGAGGAGAAGAACAAGTCAAGACCCAAGCATTTGGGCTTGCAGTAGAAGGTTCAGAGGCGGAAACCTTTGAACACTTAAAATTTTTCCCAATCTCAGAAGAATGAAGAAGCTCAAGAGGAGGAGAAACAACTCCATTACATTCATTGTGGGAAGAAATATGGACCATTGAATCCATTTCCAAACAACCAAGGGAGCGCATTGAGGAATAAATGGATCCCAGTCGTAGAATCTGAGTGTAGAGGATCAAAAGAAGTCCAATCAAGGTAAATTGCATGGGTCTTAAGTCCTTTGAAAGTTCATAGGATAACATGATAACTAAAGTCCTGAAGACCCGAAGCAGATAGGGACCATCCATATTCCAGGAGGACAGTTGGTGGAGGATCTGAGACTTTGGAGAAAAAGTACTTCGGGAGTTATCAGACAAGAAGAAAGAGGAATCATCGAAGAGTCGAATTCCAAAATAGATCTAGGTCATTTTTCATCAAGAGACACGTGTTGACATATATGAGACTTCGGGGAAAGTCACTTCGGAGGATTTCAAGTGTGGAGTGTGAAAAACTCTCAAAGCCCCAGAGACCAAACTAGATAGCAACCTTTCATTAAAGAGAACATGTGGTGAGCAATCCAAAAGTTTGAAGGCTTAATGCTCTGAAATGAAGTCGACCTGAGCATAGAATATCTGGACTATCAGATCCAGAGGGACACATGGCAAGAATCCATCATCTTTGAGTGAAATCACTCCAGGAGGAATGAGTGTGCAGGAGTTTGAAACTCTCGAAGCCTGAATAGTCAAAGAATATATGGACCATCGGATCCAAAGGGACACGTGGTGGAAATCCATTAGTTTTGGGTGAAAGTGCTTTGAGAGAAAGTGAGCGTGAAGTTCAGCCTTCCGAAGGATGAAGTCCCAAAGTGGACCAAATATGTCAATTTGAAGGGAGGGCATGCATCCATAGATTATGGAGATCTGGGAGTGCATGTGAAAAGAGGAATATCTTAGTCGTCGGTCAAGAACGATCGTCGAGATCACAGGATCAATGGTAGCACTGGATTGTGGGGACAGGAAGTGATCGAACTTTAAAAATATTAGAGAGGACCACAATTGAAACCACGATATTGATAAAGGGAAATGAGGCAGCTGACAATGGATTGCAGGGATAAAAGAGGTATGGTCTCAAACCACTTTTGTGTTCCCCACAATCTTGTTCTTACATGAGGTCATGGCCCTATGTCACATCTAGGAACAGGCCTAGTAGAAGGATTTAGTGCCCGTGAATTAAAAAGTGCGAAGAGTGTTAGAGGAAAGGATTTGCAGGTTCCATAGGACCTATGCCTAAGGAGAAAAGGGGGCCTGTACAAGTTGATTTTGGTTCAATAAGGAACCCAAAGAGTCGATATGACACCTTGATTTGAATGATCTTAGACCAGGAGATCGCAGAACGCCTAGTAGGGGAGGGGGGCTGCATCACTAAAGTAAGATAAAAAGGCTTAGGGTCACCAACAACGACTATAATGAATACAAAAGACCCATAATAGTTATAGGGTATATTTAGATTATGGAATAGGATCTGGATTCTATTTCGAGATTTTGAGAAATAAGTGTTATCACACTAAGTCGCCTTGGGTCTTTGAGTTTGTTTTTGTTTAAAAAGAAAAATTAAAAAAAAAAAACCCTTAGATTCTTAATTTCTCTTTAAAATAAATTTCTCATCCTTTAAATGTTATTTATGAGAGGACCCCTTAAGATGACTAAACCTTTGATTCATATCTCATGTGTTGATCCACAATTCAATTTTTGGTCCTTAAACCCTTATGAGCTAATGGTCTATTCTTTATGTCCCCTCTCGTGATTCATCCCTAGGTTGATACCTCCCATGACAAGGTTGATGTGACACACCTCTCTCATTTCTCATGACCTTGCATGCATACCTCATCATCCCCATTTACTTGTCCATTCATTTTTTATTTGGAGAACACTGCCCACTCAGCAAGCATTTCCATAGCACCTGTCACGATTATCATGCACCCACTCCAAGTCATGATTGCCTGGACTAATACTTTAGCCCTTGTTTTGAGTGCCTGAAGTCAGTTGAAATTTTTTCAAAAGATATTTCATTTATGATCCTTGGTAATGGTTTGTAAATTTGAAAGTTTAGTAGTGATGCATTGTGTAAGTTTTCAAGTTCAGATCAGTTGATTGCATGCCCACTAAATATGATGCTGTGAGATATTTCAGGGCCAAAGTTTCCTCAATCGCATCCTAAGTTCACACTGAGGAGCTCCATAGTTGTCGAATTCACAGGTATCCTGTGCAACCTCCTTCTCATAATAATTTTCATAGGATATTTGTGCTCGAGTTTCGGTTTGCTAAGCTTGCAGGGTAGTATAGGAGCCATATTTGCATTCCTGTAAACATCTTTGCTCATATCCATAGTCTGATTATTATGTTTAGTCATAGCCTTTGAAACTCACAGGCCTGAAATAACCCATCCTCTGTGTATGCATTACACTCTGAAAACCTGTGTGAGCCTAAGAGTCCATTTCTCATAGCCAAGTTCATTTTATAAGAACTATTAATTTGGAGGGCCATCCTTGTGCTTTTGAGACTTAAATTGAACTTTTATGGTCAACAACATCCCTTACAGCCTCTTAAGAACCCTCTTTCTGAGTCATGGAGACCCCTTAGTCAACGAAATCACACAATGGTGGCAAGATAGTTCGAATAGAACCTATGGACATGCGCCTTTTTGACACAGAACCCATGGCAATGGAAATGTTTTGAAGAGAAGGACGCCTCTCTTTCTGCCATAACATGCAGAGAGGCCACTCAGAAGTAGAAAAACAATTTGCACTAAATTTTGATGGCAATAAAACCAAAGTTGAAGATTTGGAATTTGAGATGACCGAAGCCTCCATCTCAGCTGCAATAGGGATTCCCATTTCAAGAGAAAATTGGTTCAAGGCCATGGTATTGAGTTCACCTTTCGTTAAAGATATCTTCAAGCTTGAATACCAAGCTAATGATTTATCTAAGAATGTGTGAAGGAATCAATTGATTGACCAATTTGACAGAATGTTGAAAATCATACAGATATATTTTAGTTGTGAAGGGAGATTTAACACCCTGTACCATTACCACATAAGATTGTTGTTGCATTTTACTGGTAAGGTTCAAATGAATATTCCATATTACCTGCTGAGAAGTATAGGTAAAATGGCAGATAGGGTGCAAGCCAAATCCAAGGATTTGGACTCCATCCTTTTCCACTCTACACTTATCAAGATGCTTGTCTCTGAAGAGTTGGGAAAGAAAGAGATCTCCCAGAAGAATTTTTTGGTCTCTTCTCACTTTAACCTGGACCCAACACCTACCCCCCAATCACAAATTGCAGGCTCTTCATCACCTACCAGTACTAAAAAAGGGATCAACAAGAAGAGAAAGGTCAGAGCCCCTATTTCAGAGATCAATAAGCAGGTCAGAGAAGATTAGGAGGAGGTATGTCCTTCCCCACATACAAATTTCTCACCACCACCTCCACCAGGGTTAGAATAAGTTCCATATTCTACCAAGGTGAGATCAGAAAAAGGGAAGAAGCTTCTCTTTCCCTCTCCTTCTCCAGCAGCTAAAATCAAAGCTAAAATACCTTTCACTGGGTCATCAATCCCTAATGGGGATTTCAAAGAAGAACCTTTACAAGAAACCCCTGTACATAAAATCAAGGGTAAAGGTACCAAAAGACCTTTGGAGAGGGAAGATGAAATCCCTGTGAAGGATTGTAAAAATTGTATGAAAAATAAAGAATAGGTTGTTGTGCAAGAGAACAAGCATAAAGGAAAAGGTTTTGAGAATACTGATGAAACATGCAAGGAAAATCTTGTACATATGGAAGAAAAGGACGATGATAAGCCTTCTAAGATTGCACATGTCCCCAACCCTCTTGGCAGCCAGACCTACAAAAGACTTATTAAGCAGCTTAGGGATGCAAGGAGAGAAATAGTTCATCTCAAAGAATAAGACATGGTCCACTTGTCTTAGATGAATGAGATCATGATTATCTACAACCATACCCTGAACTTGGCAAGGTTCGCAGTGAGAAAGGCTCTACCTCTTTGTAAACAACTGAAGAATCTTTACAGACAAAACAGGGGTTTCCAGGCTCAGAACAAGAAGCTAAAGGCATAACTAAAGCATTTCCAAGATGAATTAACCCAAAATAATTTAGAGGTGTTGGTTAAGACTGCCATTGAAGATGACAAAACAGTAGCTAAGGAGAGCACAACTATACTGAAGAATCCTACCAGTGCTAAGAAGAAGAAGTCTATTATGTTAGTTGAAGACACTCTTTCCACCAGGAAGTGTGTGAAGCTAAGTGCTAAGATGAAAAAGTAGCTGGTAGTGGTAAATCCCATTTTATAATTTTTTTCCTTCTTGGGAAGGTTAACTGATATGCACATATTAAGTTTTTCCACCTATACAAGCTTCTAGGTGTTTAGCTATATGAATTTTGGTATTTTTGCCAAATACTAGTTTCACTCAGTGGTAAAAGCACCTAAGTAAATTGATTTGTAATCATGGAAGGACACAAACAACTCTACACATGTTCAGGAGTTAAATACGTTTCATTTTGGCTTAGCTACCTAAACCCTTATGTAGACGCAGCACAGGTAGCGCTACGTAATATTTTACAGAATGCAGAATTGTTACACATGTGGTACCCATAGGCATTCCGTAATATCTTACAGAGAGCAGGTTTACACACAGACGCTACTCAATTTTTCAATAGAGGACAAATGTAGTTGCATACATGTAACCCATGGGCTCTACCTTCTCTCCTTGTTCCATTCTAGGGGGTGCTACACAAAATTTCTACCCAAGGGAGTAGCCAGGACTAAGCCAACAATTTTGGATAAGTTAATAATGGATTAAATGACAGAAGTAGCACTTGGCGTGTAGAGGACAACTACAATATCCAAAGTTACACATGTCAAAACAAGGGTTGAGAAACAAAAGACGATCAAAGCAGTTAGAAGCATGATTGTGTTAAGTCACCAACACTTCCCTATTCTATAGCATAGGTTGTTATCTTAGTTGTTAGAATAAATAAATGTTCTAATATTTTTAAGGAAAAGAGGCCATCTCGTACTTCCAGTTGTTGCCTCCATTTCTTGTTATAAATATATAGGTGAATTGCTTTAATGGGTTCGGATGGTAGAGCAAGGCTCCCAAGAAACTGTAATATTTTGATAAAGTGGTTGTGATCTAGTATGTACCAGACTTAAGAATTTTTTACTAATAGAAATCATCTCTTATTTTAGACTGTTTTTTTCTAATTCTAAATGTTGATATTCGAATGCTTCATATGGATGATTGTGGTAATGATGTGATGGATGTTTGATCATTTTATTGTCATGGTTCTTATTTATCTCCTTAGTTTCTAATTTCAAGAAGATCTTTCTTTCAGAAAATTTCTTCCTTGGGGATTTGGTGGACCTAATGTTTGTAGTTTGGACCTAATGTTTGGATTTTGTCGAGGAAAGATTTGAATACTTTTCCCTAGGATAGAACAACAATGCTTACTAGCTCTCAAGGTGCATTGGGACTTAGTATTTTGAAGATTCATCTTGCACCTAGCGACTCCATTGATTCAGCTCTAGCGCCTAAAGGCAAACATACAGGATCAAATCCACAGTTACCTTTGGTTTCACCTGTGGCTGACCCAGAGAAGATAATCAAGAATGAAAAAGATTCTAAAAAAGTTTTTTCTGCTACTACTACAAGTGCTTCTAGTTATTTGCTTGATTCGACTCTTAATACTCCAACTATTTTATCAAGTAAGATTCTTTTATCTTCTGCTAAAGTATCTAAAAATATAGATTTTGAAGAGTTTCTTGTTGAATACTCTACCTTTGAAACTGAATTGAAATAAGAAAACATTGATATATTCTCCTCCCCTGATATTCAGAAGTGTTTCAGTCTTGATAGAGAAAGGAATGTGTAGGATATGGACTTAGTCATGGACAAAAATCTCAAGAGGAGAAGAACAAGTCAAGACCCAAGAATTTGGGCTTGCAGCAGAAGGTTCAGAGGCTGAAACCTTTGAACACTTAAAAAAATTTCCCAATCTCAGAAGAATGAAGAATTTCAAGAGGAGGAGAAACAACTCCATTACATTAGTTGTGGGAAGAAATATGTACCATTGAATCCATTTCCAGACAACCAAGGGAGCGCGTTGAGGAATAAATAGATCCCAGTCGTAGGATCTAAGCGTAGAGGATCGAAAGCAGTCCAATCAAGGTAAATTGCATGGGCCTTAACTCCTTTGAAAGTGAATAGGATAACGTTATAGCCAAAGTCATGAAGACCTGAAGTAGACAGGGACCATCCATATTCTAGGAGGATGGGTGGTGGAGGATCTGAGACTTTGGAGAAAAAGTACTTCGGTAGTTATCAGACAAGAAGAAAGAGGAATCATCAAAGAGATGAATGCCAAAATAGATCTAGGTCATTGTTCATCAAGAGACACACGTTGACAGATATGAGACTTTGGGGAAAGTCACTTCAGAGGATTTCAAGTGTGGAGTGTGAAAAACTCTCAAAGCCCCAGAGGCCAAAGTAGATCACAACCTTTCATTGAAGAGAGCATGTGGCGAGAAATCCAAAAGTTTGAAGGCTTAACGCTCCAAAATGAAGTTGGCCTGAGCATAGAATATCTAGACTATCAGATCTAGAGGGACACATGGCAAGAATCCATCGTCTTTGAGTGAAATCACTCCAGGAGGAATGAGTGTGTAGGAGTTTAAAACTCTTGAAGCCCGAATAGTTGAAGAATATATGGACCATCGGATCCAAAGGGATGCGTGGTGGAAATCCATCAATTTTGGGTGAAAGTGCTCTGAGAGAAAGTGAGCGTGAAGTTTATCCTTCCGATGGTTGAAGTCCCAAAGTGGACCAAATATGTCAATTTGAAGGGAGGGCATGCATCCATAGATTTTGGAGATGTGGGAGTGCATGCGAAAGGAGGAATATCTCATTCGTCGGTCAATAAGGATCGTCGAGATCACAGGATCAATGGTAGCACTGGACTGTGGGGATAGGAAGTGCTCGAAATTTAAAAATATTAGAGAGGACCGCAATTGAAACCATGATATTTCCAAAGGGTCGTGTGGTAGTTAGCGGTGGATTGCAGGGAGAAAAGAGGTATGGTCTCAAACCACTTTTGTCTGCCCCACAATCTTGTGCTTACGTGAGGTCATGGCGCTAGGTCACATCTAGGAATAGGCCTAGTAGAAGGAGCTAGTGCCCGTGAATTAAAAAGTGCGAAGAGTGTTAGAGGAAGGGCATGCAGGTTCCAGAGGACCTGTGCCTAAGAAGAAAAGGGGGCCTATACAAGTAAATTTTGGTTTAATAAGGAGCCCAAAGAGTCGATACAACTCCTTGATTTGAACGATCTTAGACCTGGAGGTCACAGAACGCCTAGGAGGGGAGGGGGGGTTGCATCACTAAATTATAAAAAGGCTTAGGGTGACCATCAACAAGTAAAATGACTACAAAAGACCCACAACACTTATAGGGGATATTTAGATTGTAGAATAGGATACGGATTCTGTTTGGAGATTTTG
>JASDQU010010866.1:244552-257790 GCA_032191745.1 Picea mariana | reverse complement strand
TTAGATTTAAAGAGATATGTTGATGTGTTCCTTTCTTCTGACCTCGTTGTTAGACTTAAAGCAAGATGAGTCATGCTTCTGACCTAGTTGTTAGACGTAAAGCATGACACTGTGATTCCTCGCTTTTGACCTAGTTGTTAGAAGTAAAGTGAGACGATGATATTAATTTCTTTTGACCTAGTTGTTAGATGTAAATCAAGATGTGACTGACAGTGAGCTACCATCTTAACCATTGTGACATTGAGCTAGTGTAGTATTGTGATGTGCCAGCCTAGTGCTGTGATGAGGTATCATTTTTAATGATACATATTTGATGCATATGATGATAGCATTCCTTCGAGAATGATGATGCTGCTGATGAGGAAAACTTCCGATGACTCCTAAATTTGCTAGACAATAGTTCAAGATGATATTGACGATACTGTCCTCCAGATGCCACTGATGATGTAGACCTCTCTTGCCTGATGCTGATGAAGAATAGCCTTCTTGTTAAAGGGGAGTGTTGAAATAATGTAACTACGAAGAGCATTCTTATTATTATTTTGTTATTGGATTAAATCTCCATTGCATATTAATCATGTCATTATTATTATTATTGTTATTGGATTAATCCCCATTGAGGATTAATCATGTCGGTAATTGTATAAGGACCAAATCCCCTTTTGCAGATTGGTCATCGGACAATTACAAAGGACAGAATAAGAAGTCGGCCCCAATAGTTATAATGGAAGACCCAGAATTAATTAAAGGTGGGTTTACCCACCCAGAGTGAGAGGTAGGCCCTGCCAGTTGTAACCTTTCACATGTGCCAGTTTGATATAAATAAGAGGCTAGTGCCTCACTTTAAACACACAACTCACTTGCTCATTCTCTTATGAGGCAAGATGCAATTACCAGCTGTAGAGAGGAGAAGAAGAGTGGTGCATCTCTTGGGGAGGAATTTCTGTATTGGTTTGAGTTATCTCTTGNTTTTCTTCCCCTAGAGGGTTTCCCAGGATAAATGATGTGTCTCTTGTGAATTTGTATTTCTCAGTGATCTTGTTCTTATTATTCTCTTATCTATTGAAATGCAAAGAAGTATAATAATGGCATAAACATTAACACTTGGAAGAGATACACAACATGATATCCATATTTCTAAATTCAGTGGTGTACTCCTACACACTATGCCATTTCCTTTTCCCGGAGTAATTCCAATGGATCTATTGGTGATCTACTTACCAGATAGGATATAGTTGGGACTTAATGAGGTTTTTAAAATCCCCCCACTTTGTTAATAATGGATCACCCTCTATCCTAAGTTTTTCCATGTGTCTTTACCACCAAGTTAATGTATGGCCCTATAATTCCAATCGAAAAATTGGCATATTTTTATCATCATCTATATTGTAAACAAAGAAATAGACCTATAATTTCCGCAACCAATTATCCAACCTTAGTTCTTTGATATCACCTTGATATGGATTGATATCAACTTTTTTTTCCATTTTAGATAAATACTATGAAGGGGTAATGGTACTGGAACTTGGTTTCTCTTTCTTTGGACCTTTCCTGGACTCGTTTCTTGGTTCTTCATTTTCTCCTAGTTTCCCTTTTGATTTTAACTCTGAGTTAGTGCCTCCATCCTCCTAAAATTGTCTCAGATTTCTTTCTAGAGATGCCATGAGGAGGGACATATTGTGAGAGATATCAGTGACTTTTTCTCCCATCCTCGCAAATATCTCTTATGTTGGATATCAAGGGTTGTTGTGAAAAATCTAATCCTCCATAGCGAGGGTTCTACAAATTTCTTCTTGAGGCAATTCCTACATATTGAAACTTTCCACAAATACCCCAAAGAAAACTACTCTATTATCGATATGATATTTAAACCTTCCTGGATATTCCATTGGAACAATTTTTCACAATAGATCTTAAACTATTTTGAAATCTTATATTTTTGTAGTTTATTTCCTTAGGTCACATATTAGTTAATCAATATATTTTCTTGAATTTATGTCATAACTTAATTAAGAAAAATGAAAGAAATGAGCAAACTAATACACCATCCACACAAAAATAAACACAACATATATTCTATGAAGCCCAATATGGGATAAAACCCAACTAGAAGGTGAGACCTATACTCTTCTCTCCTTTCTTCCATTATGGAAATGCAAGCACAAAGAAAGAGGCACTCATTGTGGAGTTTCCTTTTCATTATGGCCTATATCGATGCAAGCAAATATTTCCTCCTATGTAATTCTACCAAAATACCGCTTGGGTTCTACAACTTTCTTCTTGAGGAAATTCCTAGATATTGCAACTTTCCACAAAGACCCCAAAGAAAACCACTCTAATATCGATATGATACTTAAAATTTCTTGGATATTCCAATGGAACAGTTTGTCACAATAGATATTAAACTATTTTGAAATCTTATATTTCTGTAGTTTATTTTCTTAGGTCACATATTAGTTAATTAGTAGTTTTTCTTCAATTTATGTCATAAATTAATTAAGAAAAACGAAAGAAATGAAAAACATAATACACCATCCACACACAAATGAACACAATATATATCCTAGGAATCCCAATATGGGATAAAACCCAACTAGAATTTGAGGCCTATTTCTTCTCTCTTTTTCTTTGTTATGGAAAGGAAAACACAAAGAAAGAGGCACTCACTATGGAGTTTCTTTTTCATTATGGCCTACATCGATGCTAAAAAATATTTCCTCCTCTGTAATTATACCAAAAGACCACTACTATATTCCCTTCTCAACTCTGTACCAAGTACGACAAAAAATAACACAACTCTTCCTCCTCCTTTTGGCTCCGTATTTAACATAGACCAATAGGAGTATAGGGTTAGGGTTTGGACTTCCTTAAACATTATTTAGTGACAAGGTTTGGAACTTATATAATATTCTTGAAATTCCACATGTGGATATCCCCATATGTGTGAGTAATGGGTTCTAATGTGGCATCTTCTTGTACAATGGTGATTAGTCGAGTAGGTCAATTCGTTGGAGGCATAACTTTTTCATATGATCTACAATTAAGGTGTTCTCCACATCATTGGGAAGGTATCCAAGTGTACAACATAATCAAAGGTGCGAGGACAAGTTTTGTATATTTTAAAACTTACAAATGTCATTTAATTCCTCAAAATGAATCTATAAGGTTCTAGACCCCAATTTTTCAAACTAGGACGTGCCACTAAAATAGCCCTACAAGTTGATTTATCCAATTTTTTCTACCCATAAAGTAGTAAGATATATGAAAAAGTATACGATGATATAATATAGATCATTTATAATATTTCAACGCTTAGTTTTTTCCTTAAATGAATAAGGTTGTGAAACTTACAATAAAGACAACAAATTGTTTTATATAATTACGATGTATCAAAAGAAAAAAGAAAAAAGATCACAATATTTTTTACAAAAATTAAATGTTTGGAATCTACATCAGTAGATTCACAAATGTTTGTAGTTTGTCAAGAGACATATATGTATATAATATTTAAATATATATTTATAACTAGAGTTATTATAAAATATTTGGATTTTTTCGTTTGTCTATGCAACTTAAACACCATGTTCATTGTTCTGAATATAATTCCAAAGTTTCCACTTAAGATAACATGTAAATGAAGGAACACAATGCCTTCCAAAACATTTGAGTTTAAAAAAACATGAGAACATTGTTAAAAATTCATTTTTTCCTTAAACAAAGCCCTTGAATCATACTAGTGGTGCCTAAATTCTCATTCAAAGCAAGATAATGGAATCCATATCCCTAATTGAAGTACATATACCGTCAAAATTTTATTATGGTGATTTGATGCCTCATCGATGACCATTAATACCTGGAATATTCATTTAGGTTATAATACCCTTGTTTCCTCCCCCAACCATATTCAAGGCTCTCACATCCATACTTGGTGCTCAAAACATCCAAATGGTGCCCATATCTTCCTTAGAAGGCCAAATATCCTTTGAAAAGGTTGATTTTGTGGTGATATGAGGTCTTGTCCATGGCTCTTAGTCCTTAAAATATTCATTTAGGGTATACGGCCCAAGTTTCATCTCTCAACAATGGCCAAGGTATTGAGACCCATTGCAAGTACCAAAAGACTATAAATGGAAACTATATCCACACTTAGTGATGATAGATCCCCAATGTAGGTCCTGTGTGGTGGTTTGATGCCTTTTCCATATCACATGCACCCTAGAACCATAATTTAGATAATATAGCCTAATTTACCTTCCCTTAGCATGGCCATTGCCCTTGAACCTATATTGGGTGCCTAAAACCAAAAGGGTTTCACTTGTTGGTGAATACCCTAACACAATCATTCATAATGGTGGGTTTTAAAATTGTGAAAAATCAAGTCAATATATTGTTTCATATTAAGGAGGAAGAGTATTACTTCTTAATTGAAGTAGGTTTATAGGAATTTGGGATAAGGGAGGTGTGCATGAGGGGGTTTCATGATAAGGGGATTTTATAGCTACTACATGGGTGTTACAGGTATTCGGTAATGAACTATTGGGAAAGAAATAAATGCACAAGCATCAATGCTGAAACTTTGTTTTGTAGTAAAAATGAATAGTGAGGTCATACATTTATTGTTTTTTTATATTGTTTGAATCCATTTTGGAGAATGATATTGGGAATTAAATCCCCTATGTCACATACCTATGTAAGTATCAATTTTCCTAACCAAACTTTTTATCTCTATTTATGTATGTAGGGTTTTAACTTTAATTTTGTATTGTTTAATTTTTTATGGTATAATTCTATGAAATCCTAGAATCCCATATCTTGATACCATATTTGAATCCTATGGTCACTAGTTGAAGGGTCTCTCTTGCAAACCTTGATTTTTCATTATCTAGTACACTCTCTTAGTGGGTCAATTCTTTTGGGAGAATGAGGGTTTCTACATTTTTATACTAATCAGGAAGCTAGTATGACCACACTATATATATGATCCCTCCAGTAAACATCATGGGGATGTGTATACTTTTGTTTTTTCATTAGATATGAATATAATTATGATTACCTCACTTTTATTGATCTCATTCACCCAATTTAGTTTCATACTTATGTATGTATGGCTTTATCTTTTATTATGTATGGTTTAATTTGTTATAGGATAATTCTACTCATTCCTAAAATTCCATATCTCTATCCCATATTTAAATCATAAGGTGTTCACTATTTCAAGAGGCTCTCTTGAAAACCTTTAATGAGAATGAGTGCTTGTACATTTTTATAATGATATAGGAGCCAATATAAAAAAAATATAGATATGATCCATCCACGTAGATTTATGGGGATGTGTATAATTTCATATTTGCATTACATAGGAACGGTATTATTATTCCGTCAATTTTATTGATCTCATCCAACCAATTAGGTATCCTATTTGTAAATATACCTCTTCACCATCATATAAAAATAATATACTTGGTGTTCCATTTAACCTTAAACTTAGTATAAGACAAAACATAATGCAATGATAGAGTAAAAGAAGGAAAATACGTATTTCTACCTAAAGGATACTAGTACTTCCCTTCGGATAGATTGAACTATGCGATTATAGTCTCTTGCATATCACCTAGTGACAGTGCCTTTGATATTGGATGATAATAAAACATGAATATGATATGGGGTTAGAACATTTTTCTAGATATTACTAACAATATAATATTGATATATATATAGATAGATAAATATCCATGAGAATAGAGATATACGGAAGAAAGAGTGACTACTTGAGAAGGCTCCCATTTCTAGGTATACCTATAAATATCTGGATACATAAACCCCTCCTCATTGAATGGATGAACATGTATCATAATGAAGAGAGGGGTAAAAATAGTATAAAACCAAGAAATTGAACCCAAGTTTATGTTTCTATAGTGGCATATCCCTATGGTGGGATGTTAGTTCACTTGTTTACTSRTTTTTGGTAATTTTTGTGATTTTGGGGCTTATAAGAGTTTTTTCATGTCTATGTAGTTGGGGTAGAAATAAAATGAGGTACTAAAACTTCCACTAAAAAATGGATACATATGATATCTAGTAAAAATAGGGGTAATTTTCATTGGATAGATGTATTGTAAGGGGGATTGAATAAAATGGTTTTGGGAGTTATTTTTCAAGATCTAATGAAATTGGGGGTATTTTTAATACCCAATGAACAAACGTTCTATGCCATATATTCATTGAGTGAATCCCCTATTCTAAAAACCTCATAGTGGAATTGATATCCCTAATACATGCCTAATTAGATGCAAAAGATACCCTAAATAATTTTTGTATTATGGTTAGATGTATTTATCATAATAGTTGAGCCATAAAAGCTTCCTTCGCATCATAATTCATAGGTTTCATCCCTGATCATGTTCAAGGACCTAAGACACATTCTTTATTCTCAAAATATCCTCATGAAACTCATATCCTCACTTAAAGGCCAAAAATCTCATAGAGATATAGTGTGTGGTAACTAGAGTCTTGATTCATGGCTCTTGATCCCTAGAATATTTCTTTAGGAATGAAAGTCTAGGTTACCTCCCTGAACCATGGTCAGGTCTTGAATACCCATCCTAAGTCCAAAAAATATCATAATATCACCCATATCCAAAATTGGAAGATAAATATCCTCTAATAGGTCACATGTATAGGTTTTAGACCTCACTCAGGTCTCTTGATACCCAAAATATTAATTTAGAGACTAATTCTCGGGTTTCCTCCATAAATCATGGTCAAGTCCTAAAATTTAATCCTTATTGTTAGCACTAGGAGTCACTTTCTGATTGCAAGGAAAGTAATTCCAATACCCATCATATGATATGTGAAAGTATGAGAGTTTTTTTAAAGGTCTAATGGAAAAAACTCGGAATGATAATATCCTCACTCAGAAACAAGGCTAACATGTAACAACAAATAAGGTCTTAGCTAATTTCAACCGGTAGTTAGGGAGTAAATATGGATAGAAGGAAGACTTGAATGAGAATAATGTAAGAGCTACTACAAACATCAGGTCCACAAAATACCAAAGGAAGAATGTTTCTAAAAACAAGATCTTCTTGAAATTAGAAACTAAGGAACTAAATAAACACCATGACAATAAAAAGGTCAAACATCCATCACATCATTACCATAGTCATCCATATGAAGCATTTGAGTATGAACATTTAGCATTAGAAGCAAATAGTCTGAAATAAGAGTTTATTTCTATTAGTCAAAAAGTCTTAAGTCCAATACATACTAGATCATAGTCACTTTATCAAAATATTACAGTTTCTTGGGAGCCTTTCTCTACCATCCAAACCCATTAAATCAATTCACTTATCTATTTATAACAAGAAAGGGAGGCAATAGTTGGAGGCACGAGTTGGCCTCTTTTCTTTAAAAATATCAGAACATTTATTTATTCTAACAACTAAGATAACAACCTATGCTATAAAACAAGGAAGTGTTGGTGACTAAACCCAATCATGCTTCTAACTGCTTTGATGCTTTTTTTCTGCTCAGCTCCTATTTTTCCATGTGTCCCTTTGGATCTTGTAGTTGTCCTCTGAATGTCGACTGCTACTTCTTTCATTTAATACATTATTAACCTATCCAAAATTGTTGGCTTAGTCCTGGATACTCCCTTCAATATCAATTTTGTGTAGTGTCCCCTAGAGTGGAACAAGGAGAGAAGGTAGCGCTCATGGGTAGCATCCCTGTGCTGCATGTCTGCGGCTACATTTGTCCTCGATTGAAAAATTGAGTAGCACCTATGTGTAAACCTACTGTCTATAAGATATTACGCAATGCCTGTGGGTAGCACCTGTGTAACAATTCTGCATTCTGTAAAATATTATGCAGTGCCACCTACACTATGTTTGCATAAGGGTTTGGGTATCTAAGAATAAATGTAGTGTCTTTTACTCCTGAATGTGCGTAGATATGTTTTTGTCCTTCCATGATGAAAAATCAATTTACTTAGGTGCTTTTACCACTGAGTGAAACTAATATTTGGAAAAAATTCCAAAATTCATATGGCTAAACACCTAGAAGCCTGTATAGGTGGAAGAACTTAATATGTGCATATCAATTAACCTTCCCAAGAAGGAACAACTTTTAAAAATGGGGTTTGCCACTACCAGCTACTTTGTCATTTTAACACCTAGCCTCACAAGCTTCCTGGTGGAAAGAGTGTCTTCAACTAACTCAGTAGACTTCTTCTTCTTAGCATTGGTAAGCTTCTTCCATATAGTTGTGCTCTCCTTCGATACTATTTTCTCATCTTCAATGGAAACCTCAACCAACACCTGTAAATTATTTTGGGTTACTTTATCTTGGAAATGCTTCAGTTCTTGTTTTAGCTTCCTGTTATGAGCCTGGAAACCCTTGTTCTGTCTGTAAAGATTCTTCAGCTATTTACGAAGAGGTAGATCCTTTCTCGCTATGAACCTTGCCAAGTCTAGGGTATGGTTGTAGCCAGTCATCAGCTCATTCATCTAAGCCAAGTGGACCATGTCTTATGCTTTGAGACAAGCTATTTCTCTCCTTGCATCCTTAAGATGCCTAATAAGTATTTTGTAGGTCTGGCTGCCAAGGGGGTACGGGACATGTGCAGTCTCATCATGCTTCTTCTTGTCCTTTTCATCCATCTGTACAAGAGTTTCCTTGCATGTTTCATCAGTATTCTAAAAAATTCTTCGTTTATGGTTCTTCTCTTGCACAACAACCTTTTCTTTATTTTTCATAGGTATTTTACAATTCTTCACAGGGATTTCATCTTCCCTCTCTAAAGGTCTTTTGGTACCTTTACCCTTGATTTTATGTATAGGGGTTTCTTGTAAAGGTTGTCCTTTGAAATCCCCCATAGGAATTGATGACTTGGTGAAAGGTCTTTTAGCTTTGATTTCAACTGCTGGAGAAGGAGAGGGAAAGAGAAGCTTCTTCCCCTTTTTTGATGTCACCTTGGTAGAAGATGGAACTTCTTCTAACCTTGGTGGAGGTGGTGGTGAGAAATCTGTGTGTCGGGAAGGACAAAGCTCCTCCCTAGCTTCTCTGACCTCCTTATTAATATCTAAAATAGGGGCTCTGACCTTTCTCTTCTTCTTAATCCCTATTTTAGTACTGGTAGGTAATGAAGAGCCTACAATTTCTTATTGGGGGGTAGGTGTTGGGTCTAGCTTAAAGTGAGAAGAGACCAAAAAATTCTCCCAGGAAATCTCTTTCTTTCCCAACTCTTCAGAGACAAGCATCTTGATAAGTCCAACGTGGAAAAAGATAGAGTCCACATCCTTGGATTTGGCTTGCACCTTATCTGCCATTTTACCTATACTTTTCAGCAGGTAATATGGAATATTCATGTAAACCTTACCAGTAAAATGAAACAACGACCTTATGTGGTAATGGTACAGAGTGTTAAATCTCCCTTCACAACTAAAATATCTCTTTATGATTTTCAAAATTCCGTGAAACTGGTCAATCAACTGATTCCTTGACACATTCTTAAATAAGTCATTGGCTTGGTATTCAGGCTTGAAAATATCTTTAATGGAAGGTGAACTCAATACCATGGCCTTGAACCAATTTTCTCCTGAAATTTGGAATCCCTGTTGCAGCTAAGATGGAGGCTTTAGTCACCTCAAATTCCAAATATCCAACTCTATTTTTCTTGCCATCAAAATTTAGTGCAAATTGTTTTGATACTTCTGAGTGGCCTCTCTGCATGTTCTGGTAGAAAGAGAGGCATCCTGCTCTTTGAAACATTTATGTTACCATGGGTTCTTGTGTCAAAAAGGTGCATGTCCACATGTTATGTTCAAACTATCTTGCCATCTTTGTGTGCTTTCTTCAACTGAGGGGTCTCCATGACTCAAAAAGAGGGTTCTTAAGAGGCTGTAAGGGATGCTATTGACCAAAAAACTTCAATTTAAGTCTAAAGAGCACAATGAACTTGGCTATGAGAAATGGACTTTCAGCCTCATACATGTTTTCATAGTGTAGACTATGAGGATGTAATTCCAAACTGACTCTTCGTATAGGATGAAAAGAAGCAAAGGATAATCAGAGAGGTTTCAAAAATGCCTCTGCATAGTGCAACACATACACAGAGGGTGGGATATTTCAGGCCTATGACTTTCAGAGGATATGACTAAACACAATAATCAGACTATGGATATGAGCGAAGATGTTTACAGGAATGTAAATATGGATCTTATACTACCCTGCAAGTTTGAAAACCAAAACTTGAGCACAAATCTCCTATGAAAATTAATATTTGATGGAGGTTTCATAGGATGCCTGTGAAGTCGACAACTTTTGAGCTCCTTAGTGCAAAATTAGGATGAGATTGAGGAAACTTCAACCCTGAAATCTCTCACAACATCGGATTTAGTGGGAATGCCATCATTTGATCTAAACTGGCAAACTTACGCAGTGCATCACTATTGAAATTTCAAATTTAGAAATTGTTACCAAGGATCATAAATGAAATATCTTTTGAAAACATTTCAACTGACTTTAGACACTGAAAAAAAGGGTTAAGGTATCATTTGTGGCAATCATGACTTGGAGTGGGTGCATGATAATTGTGAGAGGCTCTATGGAAATGCCTGCTGAGTGGGAAGTGTTCTCCAAATAAAAAATGAATGGACAGGTGAGTGGTGATGATGAGGTATGCATGTGAGGTCATGAGTGATGAGAGAGGCGTGTCACATCATCTGGGTCATGGGAGGTATCAACCTAGGGATGAATCACGAGAGGGGACATAAAGAATAGACCATGAGCTCATAAGGGTTTAAGGACAAAAAAATGAATTGGGGGTCAACACATGAGCTATGACTCAAAGGTTTATTCATCCTAAGGGGTCCTATCGTAAATATCATTTAAAGCATGAGAAATTTATTTTAAAGAGAAAATAAGAGTCTAAGTGTTTTTTTTTTTTTTTCTTTTTAAACAAAAACAAACTCAGAGACCCAAGGCGAGTTAATGTGATAACATTGGCTCCACAGGGGATCGAATGTCCTTTGTGGTATGCCAAGAATGAGTAGATTCAGTGCCTTATACTATGGCTATGGGGTCGGCTATTGGAACACAAAAATAAAAGAGAATGATATTTACAATGATGTAAAGAGCCACTACCAGCTCAAGAAAAGTACTTATTCAAAAAATGCCCATTTACAAGGCCACCAAAAACCTCTTCATTCTCCATATTCTGCAACTTGAAAGTGTTATTAGGGAATACCTCAGAGATTTTGAAAGGACCAGTCCATAAAGCTTTGAATTTACCATGCTTCCCTTTATCCTGCCTCGGTTCATCCTACTTGAGCACTAGATCGCCCAATTGGAAATCCTCTTTTTTCATGTTCTTGTCGAATGACTTCTTGATCTTCAGTTGATGATCATATGCCTTATCTACCAGTTTCTCCCGAGTCTGCTGGACTTCAACTAGTTGTTGAATCCTCCTAATCATATCATCTAGCTCCCCTTGATAATCTTGGAGGATTTTTCCACAGGAAAGGTGAGTTGAGAGGGAAAAATGGCCTTAACTCCATATACAAACTGGAAAGGAGAAAGGCCCAAGGCCCTCTTTTTTGTCACTCTGTCATCCCACAAAGAAAACTTGAGTTTTGAATCACATGCAATTTTGTTATCCTCCAACAACTTCTTGACAATCTTTATAAGTCTTTTGTTTGAGGATTTTGCAATCCCATTTCCCTGTGGGTAATAAGGGGTTGAATGAATCAATGTGATACCATGTTGTTCACATAACTAAATCAATGGCTCAGCCTTGAAGGATGCAGCATTGTCAGTGAGAATTCTATTCAGACAACCAAACCTTGCTATAATGTCTTCAAGGAATCCAATGATCACCTTGTGAGAAGCATTCCTAGTAGGGATAGCCTCTATCCACTTAGTGAAGTAATCTGTGGTAGTCAAGATCCATCTATGTTGGCCACTAGAAGCGAGATGAATTTCCCTGATAAAATCTAAGCCCCATTGTTGAAAAGGTCCTGAAACTGCTATGGGCTTTAATGGAAAAGACTTAAGCTGCTGCTTTCTAGAAAATTTTTGACATTTAACACATGCTCTGATCTTAGCACAAACATATATGAACAGACTAGGCCAAAAATACCCAGCCCTGAGAATCTTGTAGGCAATAGTCCTCCAAAAATGATTCCCCCCACACAAACTATCATGAAAATAAAAAATAATCCTTTGGGCCTCCTACGGGTCTAGGCATCTCAATAGCACTCCCAATCGATCCTTCCAATACAAAATTTGATCAACCAGGCAATACTTTATCGATTTGAGTTTTAATGCTCTCCCCTTGTTCTTTTCCATATCACTTGGAGGTTGTATATTCTGGAAGAAAAATATAATGTCCTTGTACCAACTACAATTTTCCAATGCAGGGTTGGCCTGAGCACCTCTATTGTTTAATTCAGTCTGCTTCTTTTCTTAACATAAGCCAATGAAATTTACTCCTGACACTAAGAAATTTGATTCAGCCAACAACATGGCTAAACCCTGGCACTTGACCGATTTGGTAGGCCTGAATTCAAAATCAAATTCAAGGATCTTAGAAATCCATTTGTTGCATTTTCCGTCAATATCAGGCTGAATAAGAATTTCTTTTATAGCAGCTGATGGAACCACTACTACATTTGGGTCAAATTCTGACGGCGTGTTCGACGCAATTACCAATTTCTATTGTCGAAAGACCGACAAACCTAGGACCCCCTCAAACGTCGTTTCACATGACGTCGTTTTTCCGACGGCCTAATTTTCGTCTCTCTTGCGACGTTTCAAACGTGGCAAGAGAGACGTTGCAAACGTGGCAAGACCGACGTTGTAAATGTCGCAATAGAGACGTTTCAAACGTGGCAAGACCGACATTTCAAACGTCGCAAGAGAGATGTTTCAAACGTGGCAAGAGAGACGTTTCAAACGTGGCAAGACCGACGTTTCAAACATGGCAAGAGAGACATTGCAAACGTGGCAAGACCGACGTTTCAATCGTGGTAAGAGAGACATTTCAAACGTCACAAGAGAGACATTACAAACGTCGCAAGAGAGACGTTCTTGTAGGTATTTAAAAAAAAAATACAATATCAGTACTAAGAGGGACGGGTACATTAACCTTTGCTAAGATACTAGCCATATCAATATTTAAATCTATATCATCAGTCTATATTTAAGAAACTCAGATTTTTTTATTAACAATTTATCCT
>JASDQU010010866.1:230585-244527 GCA_032191745.1 Picea mariana | reverse complement strand
TAAAATGAGGTACTAAAACTTCCACTAAAAAATGGATACATATGATATCTAGTAAAAATAGGGGTAATTTTCATTGGATAGATGTATTGTAAGGGGGATTGAATAAAACGGTTTTGGGAGTTATTTTTCAATATCTAATGAAATTGGGGGTATTTTTAATACCCAATGAACAAACTTTCTATGCCATATATTCATTGAGTGAATCCCCTATGCTAAAAACCTCATAGTGTAATTGATATCCCTAATACATTCCTAATTAGATGCAAAAGATACCCTAAATAAGTTTTGTATTATGGTTAGATGTATTTATCGTAATAGTTGAGCCATAAAAGCTTCCTTTGCATCATAATTCATAGGTTTCATCCCTTAACCATGTTCAAGGACCTAAGACACATTCTTTATTCTCAAAATATCCTCATGAAACGCATATCCTCACTTAAAGGCCAAAAATCTCATAGAGATATAGTGTGTGGTAATTAGAGTCTTGATTCATGGCCCTTGATACCTAGAATATTTCTTTTGGAATGAAGGTCTAGGTTACCTCCCTGAACCATGGTCAGGTCTTGAATACCCATCCTAAGTCCAAAAAATATCATAATATCACTCATATCCCAAATTGGAAGATAAATATCCTCTAATAGGTCACATGTATTGGTTTTAGATCTCACCTAGGTCTCTTGATACCCAAAATATTAATTTAGAGACTAATGCTCAGGTTTCCTCCATAAATCATGGTTAAGTCCTAAAATTTAATCCTCATTGTTAGCACTAGGAGTCACTTTCTGATTGCAAGGAAAGTAATTCCAATACCTATCATATGATATGTGAAAGTATGAGAGTTTTTTGAAAGGTCGAATGGAAAAAACTTGGAATTATAATATCCTCACTCAGAAACAGGGCTAACATGTAACAACAAATAAGGTCTTGTCTAATTTAAACCAGTAGTTAGGGAGTAAATATGGATAGAAGGAAGAATTTAATGAGAATAATGTAAGAGCTACTACAAACAACAGGTCCACAAAATCCCAAAGGAAGAAAGTTTCTAAAAACAAGATCTTCTTGAAATTAGAAACTAAGGAACTAAATAAACACCATGACAATAAAAAGATCAAACATCCATCACATCATTACCATAGTCATCCATATGAAGCATTCGAGTATGAACATTTAGCATTAGAAGCAAATAGTCTGAAATAAGAGATGATTTCTATTAGTCAAAAAGTCTTAAGTCCAGTACATACTAGATCATAATCACTTTATCAAAATCTTATAGTTTCTTGGGAGCCTTGCTCTACCATCCGAACCCATTAAATCAATTCACAAATCTATTTATAACAAGAAAGGGAGGCAACAGTTGGAGGTACGAGTTGGCATCTTTTCTTTAAAAATATCAGAACATTTATTTATTCTAACAAATAAGATAACAACCTGTGCTATAAAATAGGGAAGTGTTGGTGACTAAACCCAATCATGCTTCTAAGTACTTTGATGCTTTTTTTCTGCTCAACTCCTATTTTTCCATGTGTCCATTTGGATCTTGTAGTTTTCCTCTGAATGTTGACTGCTACTTCTGTCATTTAATACATTATTAACCTATCCAAAATTGTTTTCTTAGTCCTGGATACTCCCTTCGGTATCAATTTTGTGTAGCGCCCCCTAGAGTGGAACAAGGAGAGAAGGTATCACTCATGGGTATCATCCCTGTGCTGCATGTCTGCGGCTACATTTGTCCTCTGTTGCAAAATTGAGTAGCACCTATGTGTAAACCTGTTGTCTCTAAGATATTATGCAATGCATGTGGGTAGCGCCTATGTAACAATTCTGCATTCTGTAAAATATTATGCAGTGCCACCTACACTGCGTTTGCATAAGGGTTTGTGTATCTAAGAAGAAATGCAGCGTCTTTGACTCCTAAATGTGTGTAGATATGTTTTTGTCCTTCCATGATGAAAAATCAATTTACTCAGGTGCTTTTACCAATGAGTGAAACTAGTATTTGGAAAAAATTCCAAAATTCATATAGTTAAACACCTAGAAGCCTATTTAGGTGGAAAAACTTAATATGTGCATATCAGTTAACCTTCCCAAGAAGGAAATACTTTCAAAAATTGGGTTTACCACTACCAGCTACTTTTTCATTTTAACACTTAGCCTCACACACTTCCTGGTGGAAAGAGTGTCTTCAACTAACTTAGTAGACTTCTTCTTCTTAGCACTGGTAGGCTTCTTCCATATAGTTGTGTTCTCCTTAGCTACTATTTTGTCATCTTCAATGGCAGCCTCAACCAAAACCTGTAAATTCTTTTGGGTTACTTCATCTTGGAAATGCTTCAGTTCTTCTTTTAGCTTCCTGTTATGAGCCTAGAAACCCTTGTTCTGTCTATAAAGATTCTTCAGATATTTACGAAGAGGTAGATCCTTTCTCTCTATGAACCTTGCCAATTCTAGGGTATGGTTGTAGCCAGTCATGAGCTCATTCATCTAAGCCAAGTGGAACATGTCTTATGCTTTGAGATAAGCTATTTCTCTCCTTGCATCCCTAAGATGCCTAATAAGTCTTTTGTAGGTCTGGCTGCCAAGGGGGTTCAGGACATGTGCAGTCTTAGCACGCTTCTTCTCGTCCTTTTCTTCCATTTGTGCAAGAGTTTCCTTGCATGTTTCATCAGTATTCTAAAAAATGCTTCGTTTATGCTTCTTCTCTTGCACAACAAACTTTTCTTTACTTTTCATAGGTTTTTTACAATCCTTCACAGGGATTCCATCTTCCCTCTCCAAAGGTCTTTTGGTACCTTTACCCTTGATTTTATGTATAGGGATTTCTTGTAAAGGTTGTCCTTCGAAATCTCCCATAGGAATTGATGACTTGGTGAAAGGTCTTTTAGCTTTGATTTCAACTGCTGGAGAAGGAGAGGGAAAGAGAAGCTTCTTCCCCTTTTTCGATGTCACCTTGGTAGAAGATAGAACTTCTTCTAACCTTGGTGGAGGTGGTGGTGAGAAATCTGTGTGTGGGGAAGGACAAACCTCCTCCTCAGCTTCTCTAACCTGCTTATTAATATCTAAAATATGGTCTCTGACCTTTCTCTTCTTCTTAATCCCTATTTTAGTACTGGTAGGTAATGAAGAGCCTACAATTTGTGATTGGGGGCTACGTGTTTGGTCTAGCTTAAAGTGAGAAGAGACCAAAAAATTATCCCAGGAGATCTCTTTCTTTCCCAACTCTTCAGAGACAAGTATCCTGATAAGTCCAACGTGGAAAAAGATGGAGTCCACATCCTTAGATTTGGCTTGCACCTGATCTGCCATTATACCTATACTTTTCAGCAGGTAATATGGAATATTCATCTGAACCTTACCAGTGAAATGAAACAACGACCTTATGTGGTAATGGTACAGAGTGTTAAATCTCCCTTGACAACTAAAATATCTCTTTATGATTTTCAACATTCTGTGAAAGTGGTCAATCAACTGATTCCTTGACACAGTCTTAAATAAGTCATTGGCTTGGTATTCAGGCTTGAAAATACATTTAATGAAAGGTGAACTCAATACCATGGCCTTGAACCAATTTTCTCCTAAAATGGGAATCCCTGTTGCAGCTAAGATGGAGGCTTCAGTCACCTCAGATTCCAAATATCCAACTCTTTTTTTCTTGCCATCAAAATTTAGTGCAAATTGTTTTGATACTTCTGAGTGGCTTCTCTGCATGTTCTGGCAGAAAGAGAGGCATCCTGCTCTTCTAAACATTTCCCTTACCATGTGTTCTGTGTCAAAAAGGTGCATGTCCACATGTTATGTTCAAACTATCTTGTCGTCTTTGTGTGCTTTCTTCAACTGAGGGGTCTCCATGACTCAAAAAGAGGGTTCTTAAGAGGCTGTAAGGGATGCTATTGACCAAAAAACTTCAATTTAAGTCTCAAGAGCACAATGAACATGGCTATGAGAAATGGACTTTCAGGATCATACATGTTTTCAGAGTGTAGACTATGAGGATGTAATTCCAAACCGACTCTTCGTACAGGATGAAAAGAAGCAAAGAATAATCAGAGAAGTTTGAGCAATGCCTCTGCATAGTGCAACACATACACAGAGGGTGGGATATTTCAGGCCTATGACTTTGAGAGGATATGACTAAACACAATAACCAGACTATGGATGTGAGCGAAGATGTTTACAGGAATGTAAATATGGATCCCATACTACCCTGCAAGCTTAGAAAACCAAAAATCGAGGACAAATCTCCTATGAAAATTAATATGTGAAGGAGGTTTCACAGGATAATTGTGAAGTTGACAACTTTTGAGCTCCTCAGCACGAACTGAGGATGATATTGAGGAAACTTCAGCCCTAAAATCTCTCACAACATCGGATTTAGTGGGCATGCCATTGTCTGATCTGAACTGGCAAACTTACGCAGTGCATCACTATTGAACTTTCACATTTAGAAATTGTTACCAAGGATCATAAATGAAATATCTTTTGAAAACATTTCAACTGACTTCAAACACTGAAAACAAGGGTTAAGGTATCATTCGTGCAAATCATGACTTGGAGTGGGTGCATGATAATTGTGAGAGGCTCTATGGAAATGCCTGCTGAGTGGAAAGTGTTCTCCAAATAAAAAATGAATGGACAGGTGAGTGGTGATGATGAGGTATGCATGTGAGGTCATGAGTGATGAGAGAGGTGTGTCACATCATCTTGGTCATGGGAGGTATCAACCTAGGGATGAATCACGAGAGGGGACATAAAGAATATACCATGAGCTCATAAGGGTTTAAGGACAAAAAATTGAATTGGGGGTCAACACATGAGCTATGACTCAAAGTTTTATTCATCCTAAGGGGTCCTATCATAAATAGCATTTAAAGGATGAGAAATTTATTTTAAAGAGAAAATAAGAATCTAAGTGTTTATTTTATTTTTTTCTTTTTAAACAAAAACAAACTTAGAGACCCAAGGTGAGTTAATGCGATAACATTGGCTCCACAGGGGATGAAATGTCCCCTGTGGGCTGCCAAGAATGAGTAGATTTAGTGCCTTATCCTATGGCTATGGGGTCAGCTATTGGAACACAAAAATAAAAGAGAATGATATTTACAATGATGTAAAGAGCCACTCCCAGCTCAAAAAAAGTACTTATTTAGGAAATGCCCATTTATAGGGCCACCAAAAACCTCTTCATTCTCCATATTGTACAACTTGAAAGTGTTATTAGGGAATACCTCAGAGATTTTGAAAGGACCAATCCATAAAGATTTGAATTTACCATGCTTCCCTTTATCCTGCCTCGGTGCATCCCACTTGAGCACCAGATCACCTAATTGGAAATCCTCTTTTTTCACATTCTTGTCGAATGCCTGCTTGATCTTCAGTTGATGATCATATGCCTTATCTACTAGTTTCTCTCGAGTTTGCTGCACTTCAACCAGTTGTTGAATCCTCCTGATCATATCATTCAGCTCCCCTTGATAATCTTGGAGGGATTTTTCCATAGAAAAGGTGAGTTGAGAGGGAAAAGCAACTTGAACTCCATATACCAACTGGAAAGGAGAAAGGCCCAAGGCCCTCTTTGTTGTCACTCTATCATCCCACAAAGAAAACTTGATTTTTGAATCACATGCATTTTTGTTATCCTCCAACAACTTCTTAACAATATTTATAAGTCTTTTGTTTGAGGATTTTTCAAGCCCATTTCCCTGTGGGTAATAAGGGTTTGAATGAATCAATGTGATCCCATATTGTTCATAGAACTGAATCAATGGCTCAGCCTTGAAGGATGCAGCATTGTCAGTGACAATTCTATTCAGACCACCAAACCTTGCTATAATGTCTTCCTGGTAGGGATAGCCTCTATCCACTTAGTGAAGTAATCTGTGGTAGTCAAGATCCATCTATGTTGGCCACTGGAAGTGATATGAATTTCTCTGATAAAATATAAGCCCCATTGTTGAAAAGGTCCTGAAACTGCTATGGGATTTAATGGAAAAGACTTAAGCTGATGCTTTCTAGAATTTTTTTTACATTTAACACGTGCTCTGATCTTAGCAAAAACATCTATGAACAGACTAGGCCAAAAATACCCAGCCCTGAGAATCTTGTAGGCAATAGTCCTCCAAAAATGATGCCCCCCACACAAACTATCATGAAAATAAAACATAATCCTTTGGGCCTCTTGCGGGTCTAGGCATCTCAATAGCACTCCCAATGGATCCTTCCATTAAAAAATTTGATCAACCAAGCAATACTTTATCGATTTGAGTTTTAATGCTCTCCCCTTCTTATTTTCCATATCACTTGGAGGTTCTATATTCTGCAAGAAAAATATAATGTCCTTGTACCAACTGCAATTTTCCAATGCAGGGCTGGCCTGAGCACCTCTATTGTTTAATTCGGTCTACTTCTTTTCTGAACATAAGCCAATGAAATTTACTCCCAACACTAAGCAATTTGATTCAGCCAACAACTTGGCTAAACCCTAGCACTTGACCTATTTGGTAGGCCTGAATTCTAAATCAAATTCAAGGATCTTAGCAATCCATTTGTTGCATTTTCCATCAATATCAGGCTGAATAAGAATTTCTTTTATAGCAGCTGATGGAACATAAGCAATAACTCTTGAATGCAACACATAAACTCTAAATGACTTAAGAGTTTTAACCAATGCATAGGATTTCTTATCCATAATGTCATATTTTAACTATGCATCCCTCAAAGCCCGACTGAAAAAAGAAATGGGCTACTCTAAGCCTTCAGAGTTCTTCTGTAACAAAATTTTTGCTACTGTATCAAAAGAGGCAAAAGAAAAAATAAAAAAGTCCTTGGAGTAGTCTGGGATGACAAAGACCGGGGATTCCGTCAAAGCTTTATTTATTTGATCAAAAGAACTACGAGCCTCATTATTCCACTTGATTTCATTATCTTTCCTCAACATGCATGTGATATACTTGAGCAACTCAAAAAAAATCGACAAAAACCCTCTTAAGAAATTAACCTTTCCTAGAAAAGATTGAACTTCCTTTTTAGATATAGGTAGTGCTAAGGTTAGTATGCCTTCAACCCAGTTGGAATCAATCCTCACTCCTTCAGCTGACATGATATGCCCCAATAATTTTCCTTCTTTCATGGTGAACAATGACTTTTTCAGATTCAAAGAGAGGCCAAATTTTCTGCATTTTAAGAATACCTTTCTTAAATGATCGCGGTGCTCTTCATCAGATTGAGAGAACATGGTTATGTCATCTAAGTAGATAAAAAAAAAACATATCCTTCTCCCCAATAAATTCTATGTCCATAGCTCGTTCAAAGTTCACCCCCACGTTCATCAAACCAAAGGGCATTTTGGCATACATGAATGTACCCAAAGAAGTGGTAAAGTTGTCTTCTCTCTATCCTCTAGCAAAACAAAAATCTGGTTGTAGCCAGAAAAACCATCAACCATAGAAATTCGGGCCACACCTATCACCCTCTGTAATATATGCTCCATCTTGGGAAAATGTAATTATCCTTTTTAGAACTTCTGTTCAGATTCCAGAAATTGACATAGAGTCTTATTTCTCCATTCTTTTTCCTCACGGGGACCAAATTAGCCAGCCATTTGGAATATCTCAAAGGAACAATATTTTTTTCATCTAACAGCTTTTTTACCTCCTTCTCCATGACAGACAGTAACATAGGATTGATTTGCCTCAACGTTTGCCTGAAGTTCTTAGTCTCTTCTTTTAATGGAATCTTGTGCTCTATAATGCTTGTGTCGTAAGTTCATATATCTTTGTAAGTCCATGCGAGTACATCAGCAAACTCCTTCAACAATTTGACATATTCATCCCTCTACTCTCTTGATAGTTTTCTTGACAACTTGACATATTTTGGATCCTTCTCTGTTCCCAAACTAGACTTAGTTATATCATCATCATTAGTAGACACTTTCCCTTTTACTGCCACATCATTTTCATCAAATAATTTTTCCAAAGTAACTAGTCCTTTTGGAATCTGCTTGCTAGGTAGATGCATGATATGATGATTAGCAATTCTGTTAAGGAAAACATCAATGTATGGAGTAATTTCAGAATCAAGATCCTAATCAATGTGTAATGCAACAAATTCAGCAACAGACTCAAGAAATTTTTTGAGTTCTAAATCATCTTCAAACACCTTCGAATATTTGACATTGTCTGGTATAGAAGACCTATATTTGACTTCTACAGCATACTTGAGTTTTGGCGGTATGGGTATCCTAAAATGGCTTGTTGATACAGCCAAAGAATCATCCATAGAGTTCTCTTCTCATGGAATAAAAGAGATGTCATACTCAGAGAAAAAAAACTCCACTAGGTCCCATACTTCATTTCTATAAGATCTAAGCCTAGGGTGCTTAGTTTGGCAAAGATTTTTGGTCTGATGGACTATCAATTCAGCATCTCCAAATACTGACAATTTTTTAATCCCCATATCCTTTACATCTCTCAAGCCCAAAATAAGAGCTTCATACTTTGACACATTGTTGGTAGTTTCAAATTATAGTTTCTATGAAAAAGATATGGTTTCCTGAGTTGGTGAGAAAAATACCACTCCAGCATTGACACCTTCCTTAGAAGAGGCTCCATCAAATAACATATTCCAAACAGAATTGGTTAGAGGAGGTTCTTTATACAAGGTAGCAGACTTTTTTCTTATTTCAAGAGGAGTTTCAAGAGCATCGGTGAGCTGCAAAATGATGGACCCCAGATCAGTATCAAGAGAAAAAACAGGATGATTAGCAGGGTTTGCTTCATCACTAATAATGTAAGCCATCTGGGCTTCTTTGTAAAGTCTTCTATGCTCCCCATCAAACTCTAGGATAGTTTCATATGAGAGATCCATCTGCAAGGTTCCTCCAAATATTTTTATGCAAGACCTTGACAAGAGCATGCCAAACTTGGGAGGAACATCAACCAACACAACCATGCCTCACTACCATATCCTTAATGACCCCCAAACATTTTTCTTTCCTAGAGTCGAAAGAATATAAGTCATGATAGGTTTTGGTGATTTCTAGTCCAAATTCATCCATAACAAATTTTGGCATAAGATTATGGGAGGCCTCTGAATCGAAAACATAGTTATGTAGCACCTTGTCATGAATATTTAGAGAAGTATAGAAGGGAGGGGATGAGTCATCTCTATATTCTATCAAAGGGCCTAAAATCACAACTGGTTTTTCATCTTGCAGAGTTATTGAATCAAATGGAATTAGGAGAGGCATTGGGTTGTAACATTTTGGTCAGATATTTTTTAAATTCTTCATTTTTTATCAATTCCAAAAATGGTACAGGGATGTTAATTTTTTGGATCTCATTCTCAAAACTAAAGGAGGGGGAAGGCTTAAGAATCTCTTTGGTTTAAAGAGGAGGATTTCTGATTAGAAGTTGAGGGTTTTGAGAATCTTTTTCCTTGCTTTTCACTGTCAGAGTCTTGGAAGAATTTTCTTTCTAAACAGGTTGATTAAGGGAAGCACTTTTTTCTTCATTCTTCTTAGATCTCATATTATATCTACTATCATTTTCCTTCATTTCTTCTCCCTTTCTTAACACATTGATTTGAATATCCATTAAATATTGCTCATAAGAGGATTGATTCAAGTGTGGGGATGGGGATGAATCGCCTAAACAATGAATCTCAAGATCAGCCTCTACCTTCTCTTCTTCTTCATCAACAACGAGATTACTCTGAAAAGGAGCTTGAATCCTTTGATCATCTCTCTCTTTGTTTCTGGGATCTCTAGGAAGGATTTGGGGAGCATTGTTCGGTCTTAGGAAATTGCCTCTATTTTCAGTGTTCTAAGCATTTCTATATGGTTGTCTTCCTTCTAATTTTAACTTCTAAATCTCAGTAGAAAGGGACTTTACTAATTTTGTCAACTCATCTACATGTGAGTGAACAACAAGAGAGTTAGAAGTGGAAGATTCAACTTTGTTTTTCCTCCTATCTCTGTCAGATTTTCCCCTGAGCTTATCTGAAGCAATTATGTTGGATTCTACCTCTAAGGAAACATCTTGCATCTAATCTAAGGAAGATGACCTTCTCTCTCTCACTAGAAGGCAGAACTTGGAGTCAAAATAACTGGCATAACTGATTTTTTCCATGGCTTCGGTGGGTTTTATCTCATCAGGGATCTTCTTGTACATTTTGTTAAACCTTTTAGAAAATTTAGAGATAGACTCTCCTTCTTTCCTTTTCAAAGAACCAAATTCAGTGATATAATATAGAAAATCATTTTTGTCACCCCAGTGCCTCAATAAGGCTTCATCCAATTCCTTAATACCCGTAATGGATCCGGGGGCCAAACACCTAAACCGCTTCCTAGCTTCACCAAAAAGGCTTTGGACAAAAACTCTCATCCAAACATCTTCATTTTCAATATTTTGGTTATCTGCATAGTTATAGAAAGAAGCAAGATGTTCCTCAATTGTTATATCTTCTTCTCTTGTAAACTTGGGCATGTATTTCAAATAATCTCCAGGGGGGAAAGCATTCATTAGCTAAGGCTAGACTGGAGGGGCATATCTTACAGCCACTATGGAATCCATCCTATTTGCAGGGGGGTTAACAACTTCCATTTGATTTTGGATTCTAGGTGAACAAGCAGGAGAAAGAGATCTGGTTGTGTGTAGATTATGAGAAAGAGAAAAGGACAAAGGGGAGATTTTAGTCTTCACAAAAACAGATGGAGTCATGGAAGAGGATGGTAAGGTTTGAGAAGGAGATGAAGCTCCTACTTCTTGAGCAGCTAAAATTTTAACAGAGAGAAGTGTAGCAAAACTTAATGTAGGGAAATATTCAAAACTATCAAGACTAAAACACTTCTCAATATCAGGGGAGGAGAATATATCAATGTTTTCTTATTTTAATTTAGTTTCAAAGGTAAAGTATTCAACAAGAAACTCTTCAAAATCTATATTTTTAGATACTTTAGCAGAAGGTAAAGGCAGCTTACTTGATAAAACAATTGGAGTATTAAGAGTGGAATCAAGAAAATAGCTAGAAGCACTCGTAGTAGTAGCAAAAAAACCTTTTTTAGAATATTTTCCGTTCTTGATTATTTTCTCTAGGTCAGCCGTAGGTGAAACTAAAGGTAACTGTGGATTTGATCTCGTATGTCTACCTTTAGGCGCTAGAGATGAATCAATGGAGTCGCTAGGTGCAAGATGCAATCTTCAAAATACTAAGTCCCAATGCACCTTGGGAGCTAGTAAGCATTGTTGTTCTATCCTAGGGAAAAGTATTCAAATCATTCCCCGACAATGGCACCAAAAATGTTAGCACTAGGAGTCACTTTCTTATTGCAAGGAAAGTAAGCCTAGTACCCATCAGATGATATGTGAAAGTATGAGTGTTTTTTGAAAGGTCAAATGGGAAAAAAATGGAATGATAATATCCTCATTCAGAAACAGGGATAACATGTAACAACAAATAAGGTCTTGGCTAGTTTCAACCAATAGTTAGGGAGTAAATATGTATAGAAGGAAGACTTGAATGAGAAGAATGTAAGAGATACTACAAACATCAGGTCCACAAAATCCCCAAGGAAGAAAGTTTCTAAAAAAAAGAACTTCTCGAAATTAGAAACTAAGGATCTAAATAAGCACCATGACAATAAAATGATCAAACATCGATCACATCATTACCACAGTCATCCATATGAAGCATTCAAATATCAACATTTAGCATTAGAAGCAAATAGTCTGAAATAAGAGATGATTTCTATTAGTAAACAATTCTTAAGTCCAGTACATAATAGATCACAACCACTTTATCAAAATATTACAGTTTCTTGGGAGCCTTCCTCTAGCATCTAAACCCATTAAAGCAATTCACCTATATATTTATAACAAGAAAGGGAGGCAAAAACTGGAGGTACAAGATGGCCTCTTTTCCTTAAAAATATTAGAACATTTATTTATTCTAACAACTAAGATAACAACCTATGCTATAGAACAGGGAAGTCTTGGTGACTTAACCCAATCATGCATCTAACTTCTTTGATCCTCTTTTGCTACAAAACCCTTGTTTTTTCGTGTGTACCTTTGGATATTGTGTTTGTCCTCTACACGCCAAGTTCTACTTCTGTCATTTAATCCATTATTAACTTATCCAAAATTGTTGGCTTAGTCTTCGCTACTCCCTTGAATAGCAATTTTGTGTGGCGGCCCCTAGAATGGAAAAAGGAGAGAAGGTAGAGACCATGTGTTACATGTATGCAACTACATTTGTCCTCTGTTGCAAAATTGAGTAGTGTCTATGTGTAAAACCACTCTCTGTAATATATTACGCAACGCCTGTGGGTAGCACCTGTGTAACAATTCTACATTCTGTAAAATATTACACAGCGACACCTACGTTGTGTCTGCATAAGGGTTTGGGTAGCTAAGCCAAAATGCAACGTCTTTGACTCATGAACGTGTGTAGAGTTGTTTGTGTCCTTCCATGATGACAAATCAATTTACTTAGGTGCTTTTACCACTGAGTGAAACTAGTATTTGGCAAAAATTCCAAAATTCATATAGCGAAACACCTAGAAGCTTGTATAGGTGGAAAAACTTAATATGTGCATATCAGTTAACCTTCCCAAGAAGGAACAAATTTAAAAAATGGGGTTTACCACTACAAGCTACTTTTTCATTTTAACACTTAGCCTCACACACTTCCTGGTGGAAAGAGTGTCTTCAACTAACACAGTAGACTTCTTCTTCTTAGCACTGGTAGGCTTCTTTAGTATAGTTGTGCTCTCCTTAGCTACTGTTTTTTCATCTTCAATGGAAGTCTTAACCAACACCTATAAATTATTTTTGGTTAATTCATCTTGGAAATGCTTTAGTTATGCCTTTAGCTTCTTGTTCTGAGCCTGGAAACCCCTGTTTTGTCTGTAAATATTCTTCATCTATTTACGAAGAAGAAGAGCCTTTCTCACTGCGAACCTTGCCAAGTCTAGGGTATGGTTGTAGCCAATCATGATCTCATTCATCTAAGCCAAGTGGACCATGTCTTATGCTTTGATATGAGCTATTTCTCTCCTTGCATCCCTAAGTTTCTTAATAAGTCTTTTGTAGGTCTGGCTGCCAAGAGGGTTGGGGACATGTGTAGTCTCAGAAGGCTTCTTCCCATCCTTTTCTTCCATCTATACAAGATTTTCCTTGCATGTTTCATCAGTATTCTCAAAACCTTTTCCTTTATGCTTCTTCTCCTACATAAAAACCTTTTCTTTATTTTTCATAGAATTTTTACAATCCTTCACAGGGATTTCATCTTCCCTCTCCAAAGGTCTTTTGGTACCTTTACCCTTGATTTTATGTACAAGGGTTTCTTGTAAAGGTTGTCCTTTGAAATCCCCCTTAGGAATTGATGACCTGATGAAAGGTATTTTAGCTTTGATTTTAGTTGTTGGAGAAGGCGAGGGAAAGAGAAGATTCTTCCCTTTTTTTGATGTCACCTTGGTAGAATATGGAACTTCTTCTAACCCTAGTGGAGGTGGTGGTGAGAAATATCTATGTGGGGAAGGACATACCTCCTCCTCATCTTCTCCGACCTGCTTATTGATCTCTGAAACATGGGCTCTGACCTTTCTCTTCTTGTTGGTCCCTGTTTTAGTATTGGTAGGTGATAAAGAGCCTGCAATTTGTGATTGGGGGGTAGGTGTTGGGTCCATCTTAAAGTGAGAAGAGAAGAAAAAAATCTACCAGGAGATCTCTTTCTTTCCCAACTCTTCAGAGACAAGCATCTTGATAAGTCCAGAGTGGAAAAGGATGGAGTCCACATCCTTGGATTTGGCTTTCCCCCTATCTTCCATTTTACCTATACTTCTTAGCAGGTAATATGCAATATTCATCTAAACCTTACCAGTAAAATGCAACAACAACCTTATGTGGTAATGGTACAGGGTGTTAAATCTCCCTTCACAACTAAAATA
>JASDQU010010866.1:149050-169700 GCA_032191745.1 Picea mariana | reverse complement strand
ATTTGCAAGTAAAATTTATGTGTTAAAATGCAAATGGATCAACTTTGCAACACAAATTTAATAGGATTTACTCATTCAAGATGCATATAAACAACAACATAATCAATGAATAGAAAACACATAACACAACAAATGATAAAGGAGTTCACCCCTCTCTTGGGCTACATCTCCTGGTACAACTTCCAATGGATCATTTGTATTATTTTCTCAAAGTTCTCAAATATGTGCTTTACAATGCTCAAAATGCCAAATAGACTACTCCAATGGCTTCAGAATGTCCAAAAACCCCTAGCTGGGATTTTCGGCACCTCGTTTGGTCAAAAAATGAAGTAGATAGGCTTCCTGGAAGACCTCCCTTCAAGCTTGTTGTCTCTACATCTACAAAACGCACCCTTGTTGGCTCAACCTAGCCCACACACATTTTAAAGCGTAAAAACTTGGCATTAGGCACAACTTCACAACCGGTGCAAACTGTCAAACAGTTACGCATCGACCTTAACTACCAAGGCTCGTGGGCACATGGTCACCACATGACCGCGCACACTACACAACAGGGCTAAAGTTTCAAACCGTTGACAAAATTGTAGGGTTTAAACCCATGCGCATACACATTGGTCACATTTTATATCAAACCATGCACATTTCAAATGGTTACAACATATATTACGGTGGGTCTAACCACCCGTAGCACCGGTCGTATGCAATACAATATATAACCATGGGTCGGGGCTTAGCCCCGGCCCGGTTCACGCCCCAACACAAATTTTTGCAATGCTATATATATTACAATACACATATATGTTAAGTAACATGTATGGGCATGCCAGTTGGGTGGCCTTTCCCAAAGCTTTACCCTGCCCGGAGGTCACAGGGTCGACTCCTGCCAAGTGCAAAGATTTTAATCAAATAAATAGGTGACACGTGGCGGCCATTGATTGGGCCACGTGTCGCCATCCCATTTGCTGCCAATAAACCATGTCACATGCCATCTATCTCAATGAATTCCTTCCACGTGTCGTACGGCCTGCCACGTCAGCATCCGTACGGACTGTATAGTCAGCATCCCTTTTTTTTGCCTGTTTGTCATTTTCAACAGAACATGATATCTCTCGCTCCCGATGTCTGTTTGAACCCAAACCAGTTTCATTGGGTTCGTAAAAATGAGGCCTATGCTCTCATTTGATTTGAAGCGATTCCAAGAACTTTGAATTTTTGAGCAAAATTTGATCCCCTGATCAGGATGGCATCCTTCTCTTGCTGCGCAACTCAGCGCTTCTCTATGATTTCCTCCTGTGCTTTCTATAGGGCCTATGTAACTTGCGTTGTTGCTTCTTTTGCGTTCCAAAGACAAACTTCAACTATGTTGGTGATCTTACGGATTTGAACTGATTCATCTCCCTCTTCTATTGTTCCTTCTAGCAGAGGCGTCGTAGGTGCTGCGCAGCTAGACTGAAGTGATCGTTGCACTCCTCAGTGATCAGTTTCAATTATATTGTACATCGTTTCTTTCTTTGCCTCCTACTTTTTTGTGATCTCTTCTATAGCTTCATTCAAAGTCACGAGGAGAAAGCTGAAGTCATCTGGATTGAGCGTGGTCTTCATATTGGTCACAATCACTTTGGCTTTCTTCTTAATGGAAGACTTTGAAAGTGACCCTTTTCTTTTCTTTAGAACTTCAACTTCGTCTTCTGGTTGCTGTTCAACTTCTTCTAGGTCTTCGTTGTTACCTTCTTCATGTGGTGTGACGGAATTTGTCCTTACAGAGTGGCTATCCACATCTTGAACCTCTTTAGTTTTCTTCATCTCCTTTGTCTTCTTTGTCTTCTATGTCTTACTGGGCCTAGGTGTGCCTTGCAAAACTTTTGGGATGCTGATATCTGAAATATCTATTGGATATGCTGCAACAAGGAGGTCCATCGACCATTCCTTGGCGATCTATTCAAGGTATTCTTCTATCAGTTTATAATAGGACTGTAGCTGTTCCTGGTGCTCATCAACACATGGAGTTAGGTATATGAAGTGGCGGTCCGCGCATTAAGGGTCTGAATCTGTGGAGTGTGTTCGGAGTAATGTGAGGTGTGGCTTGTATCGCGGTCTTCAACTGGATGTAGTATTTGTGAAAGAGGGTATTTGACTGCCATTGCCTATTCATATCTGTTGTGTACCATAATGTACTGAAATTTGCAGCCAATGGTTCAAATGGTAGGGTTTCAGGAAAAACGACATCTCCCATGCGATGAAGCCGATCAGGATGAGAAGCTAGCTAAAGTGGAACTCATATCCCTTGTCTTGCACTTCTCTGCAATCCAATTCAAGTTGATCCGCTAGGTACTTCAACCAGTTCATTTGGACTCCTTCTACACATTTTCCTGCGAGATCAACTACAAATCTAGATACTTGCGTCGGTTTGTTCTTGCGAACTAAATTTCCTGTGATCATCTGACAGGTGAGGCGCACTGTGCGACTGTCAATAGAGGTTACCTTGTAACCTCGCATGCATTTTTCAACATTTCCATAGGCCTCTTTAATATTTTGTGAAAGAGTGCAATCTGTGGTCTTTCCAGGGTAATAGTCTTGTAGGTCAGGGCCTTGCATGCTCAGCCCGATGATCTGATTGATCAACGTCGGATCAATAGTTATACACCAGTTCAACCAAAGATATCCTCCATGGTATCTCGTTGGTAGCAATTTTACATAAGCATTCACCTCCTGGTGCCTGCCAAAGTGTGGAATCTTCATTACATTAAGTAAGGTGGACTGCATGAGGTTCATCGTCCATTGCTGAGGGACAATTTTGGAATTCTTCCCCTTTGTCATCGTCAGATACTTGTGCAGGGCAAGCATATTGTAGGCTTTCCAGTCACCAAGGTTGAAGTCACAAAACTTCAATGCTGCGAGCTTGGTCTGCTCAGTGCGAACTATACGCACTCCCTTTGGTAGGTACGCAGTGATCATATGATAGTCGTAATCTTGGGGCACACTGTCATAGTTGATTTCACCTTTCATAGGAGGTATGTAAGAGGGCAAGATGCTCGGTATCAGTTTGGTGTTTGTGATGTCATCTCTATGTTTAGTACATTTCTCGGTGGTCTATCGGGATGGTCCAGCTTGAGCAGTGGATGGAGAAGTTGCTACTCCTCTTGACGATGAGGCTTGGAATCCAGTGGAAATTCCTCTTTCCGACATAACTCTTTCGGTTCTTAAGCTAGGGAGTACTTCTCTCACCGATTCTTCTACTGCACTAAGCTCGTCGGACATGTAATCTCGGGATCACTTTCTCAGGTTGTCAATGGGATGAAGGTATCGTAATCGAGTAGAGAGTAAGGCGGGGTAGTCACTATTCCACAAAGTAGGTATTCTATGAGCTCAAGTTCTCAATTGACAAAAGTGTCTTTCGGGCATGGCACGATGAAATTAGTAAGTAAAGTTGTAACAGACTGCTTGCAATGGATAGGAGGGTCCATTAACTCTTGATCTGTTCGTTATGGCATAGTCTAATGGTCAAGTAACAGGTCATAACTTTCTTTCAAGCCATTCAGGCCATCAGCAGAATGGGTATATGGTCTTCTAACGACTATATTACTTTGACATGGTGAAGTTCCATATGTTGTTGTTCTGCTATCCCGACGAAGATCAAATTCAAAAGGTTTTCCTTCTACGGGGTTTCTTCTGGAACGTTCTGTAATTTTTCCAACTTCGCTTTCTTCTTCATGATTTTTCTAGCCTTCTTCCCAGTGAGCTTCGTCTCAGTCATCCTTTTTTCATTCTTATTCTTTTCTTCTCTTGGCATGGTAACTTCGCAGTGTTGAGATTCTTTCTTCAGATCCACGGGTATTACTTGTCCAACATATTTTTTAGTCCTCTGGGGTTCTTATAGAGTTCTGTCAACTTCGTCATCCAAGTTCCTAGGGTCAAGAACCCTTGATATGTTCTCCCGTTCTTCAATCAGCTGCGCGATCCTTCTAGTCATGAAGTCTCTTAACTCTTGTCTATGTTGTTCTAGGTCCTTTTCTGCTTCCTGTTTTTTGGCTTGATCTTTCTCAATCCAAGGTTTACCAAGTAACATAATAAACGGGGCGATGTCCTCCATGAACTTAACAATCTCAAAATCTTCTTCTGTCGAAGCTCCATGACCATTCATAGATATCTGAGTGAGATTTCCACATGTTTGCCAGCTTTCCTCTAAATAACCCTATGCCTCCTAATGAAGGGGTCATGTAAGGTCTTCCTATAGATTTCCAGGTTCCTTCTGTCATAATGTTCACCTGTGTTTCTTCATCCAAAATGCAATCAATTTTGAAGTCTCCTATTCTCACTTCAATCTGTTCTTTCTTCTTGAATATTTCTAATAAGTTGAGGTCATTTTGATCATTAAGGGTTTCTTGCATTTTCATCAATACTTTCTCTGATTTTTTCTGGGGTTCCTCTATAAGTTGAGTCTCTTGATCTCCTGCTTTCTCTATATTCATCTTTTCAAGTATAGCAATCATTCTAGGGCAATCCAGTACTTCATGGTCTATAGCCTTACAACAAAGACAACTGGGTCTTCACCCAGGGCATTCCTTAGCAAGATGTCTGGGCCTTATGCAATTGTAAAAAAGATTTAATCCTCTCTTTCTCTTAATGATCCCCAACTTTTTATGTATAGTGTGCTAGGATCATAATGGTTAGCCTGCAAAAATTTCTTTCTAGGATCCTGCATCCATTGATTAGTCCAAAAATTCTTTCTATGAATATGTATAACATATCTATCACTATACGTATCAGATCGACTCATATCAAAGTTTCTTTCATCTATTAATTCCCTAGTTTTGAAGCTAGGATAGAATCTATCAAACATTCCTAGATTCATGCTTTAGAAACAAAAAATTTCACTTATCTTACTTCTACGGAGCACAAAGCTTCCAGATCTAAGACTTTTAACTATTCTTACCTTTTTCTTGAAAATTTGACCTCTTTCTTCACAGATCTGAATTCTTTTTTTTCAAATTTGACCTCTCTTCTTCAGATCTGACCTTTCTTTCTTGTCACAAAGCTTCACAGGTCAAAAATAACACTACGCACTAGGGCAACAGATCTACGCACAGAGCTTATTTTGCACAAAGATTCTTCTTCTTCTATTCCTAGTAACCACAGTTCCAGGTCTTGGCAATGGAACCATTTGTTGGCACAGGGGCAGACCTAGGGTTCAACGCTCAAGAGCACACCAACAAAGCCCTAACTACCAGCCCTTTCGGAAACACCTGCGAAGCAGATGAAGTCTCACCTGAGGTAGAGGCAGGGGTGGTTGCAAGACTCAGGTGTCTGCAACCTTAGCTGGGACACAGATCTGTGATTATCTTACTTACAATGCACTTAACATCAATTATTTCCTAACATACATTCATTAATACACTTGGTAGAAAGCAAAAACTACCGCAGTAATTACTCAGATCTATCACTTAGCAATGATAAATAGGTTATACTCAATAGATTAAGCACTTAGCATCTTATGTATCATATCTATCATGCATTCATATCTCATAATCACAAAGCATCAATAGATCTATCTAAACACATCCGATCACTTAGCAAAAGAGATACAAACACATCGCACAATACATAGAGTTACCGTGGTTCAGCCCCACCCTAGTGCTACATCCACAAAGTCTTCTTTATATTATCTTGGTCAAGTAGTTATAGCATGAAGCTTCAATGCCCCTTACTTCATATAGGACAAGAGATCTACGCATCTCACGAGATCCTCTTTCCCCGAGTAGATCCCAGCACTAAGCCTTCTCACACTCTGTGCACTCAGCACTTATTACAGCATGCACAGAGCTCTTACAGTCAGACAAAATTCTTATCACATAGATCCAACTTATGCACTAAGCCATCGACTAGATAGGGCCTCCTTTCTTACATGGCCTAGACCTCTATTTATACATAGAAAAAGGCCTAAATAAGGGCTGACATCCCTTTCCTGTTACAATATTCCCCCAAAAACCAAAAAGGTTCCACAAAAAGTGGTGAGATCCCATGATCTCCGCTTTGTCATGCGCTCCGTCTTCGAAAGGTAGTCGAAGTACCAAACGGTCAACTATGACAAAGTATTCCTCAAAACTTGGTCGATGGTCAACATACAAGATGGATATGAATAAGGATAAAAGGATAATTGCAGACTCTATTAATGAACACTTGATCCCTCAAGTGTATTCCTAGAATACTCCAAAATATATGTTTGATGCCCTAACTAGAATGTATAAAGGAAACAAAATCAATTGGAAGATGAACTTGAGAACCCAACTCAAGAATACAAAGATGCAAAAGGAGAAACAATTCAAGACTATTTATCCAGGGTTTCTCAATTCAAGGAATAGTTAGAGGTAATTGGAGACAACTTATCTAAACATTAACTCGTGATGAAAAATCTTATTGGTCTCACAAGACTTTGGGATGTCTTCATCCAAAATATTTGTGCAAGAAAAGAGAAACTCCAATTTGAAATTTTATGGGAAGAATGTGTTCAAGAAGAAGCAAGAGTGGCCAAATGACAATCCATCCTATTAATAGATGAAGATCAATCCCTAGCTGCTCATGCTAAAGGAGGAAATTAAAAGTCTCATTTTTAAAAGGAGACCCACTTTCATAAAGAATATCACTCTCCAAAGAGATTCCAAAAATATAATAAGGGTCAAAGAAAGGGACATGATTTCTCCTCTTATCAATGTTATCATTGTGATAAGATGGGACACATTGCTAAGAAATATCCTGCCAGAAGGGAAGAATACAAGAGGAGAAATAACAAAAGACATCATTCCCATGTAGTTGAATATGATGAGCCACTCAATAAGTTAACTAAATAACAGATTTAAGATTATGTTTTTTTTTCCACCCTCTCAAGATCTGTGACACTTGGAGAGGATAATTGGCTAATATATAGTGGTGCCTCTAAGCACATGACAGGTCAGAAGACACTCTCTCTATCCTTACAAAAAATGATTCCCCCAAGAAAGTTTCACTTGGAGATGATTATCAGTACCCTATCAAAGGAATGGGATAAGCCACCTAGAAACTTGATTCAGGAAATCCGATGAGAATGAAGGATGTACTCTATGTACCATGTTTGAAAAACAACTTACTTTTTATTTCAACCCTAGATTAGAAAGGTTTCAGGGCTGCATTCATAGATGGTGAAGTTATTATGTGGTCTAAATTAAAACTATAGAAGATGTAGTTGTTATTGGAACATAAGAAGGTGGTTTGTACAAGTTAAAAGGTCACTTAGATGTAGCCTTGGCTCAATCTACTAAAATTCCTTGTAAACTTTGGCATAGAAGACTAGCTCACATCAACTACAAAGCCTTACATTATATAAGAATGGTAGTTACAAGTTTACTAGAATTAAAGGTTGATCATGAAGGTATATGCAAGGGATGTGCACAAGGAAAGAACATAAAGAATCCTTTTACAAAGAGAGAAAATAAAGAAGAAGGAATCTTGGATATTTTCCACTTAGATGTATGCAGTCCAATGCCATCAACCTCTTTAAGTGGGTATGTATACTATGTATCCTTTATTGATGATTACTCTCATAAGACTTGGGTTTATTCCTTGAAGTCAAAATATGAAGTACTTGAAAAGTTAAATGAATTCAAAGCCTTGGTAGAAAACCTCTCCGAAAGAAAAATTAAGATACTCAGGTCAGACATTGGAGGAGAGTACACTTCAAATGAATTTGGAAAATTTTTCAGATATGTCTAGATTAAGAGGGATCTCACCACTCCCTATAATCCTCAACAAAATGGTGTAGCAAAAAGAAAGAATAGAATGATTATAGAAGCAGTAAATAATACGATTCATGATCAATATCTTCCAATGCACTTATAGGTTGAAGCATCAAGAACAACAATATATGTCCAAAACATATTATCCCATAGTGAACTTGGATTCAAAACTCCTGAAGAAATGTTCACGAGAATTAAGCCAGAAGTAATCCATCTCAAAATATTTGGTTGTCCAATATTTGTACACATAACAAAAGAAAAGAGAACTAAGTTGGATCCTTCAGGAAAGAAGGGAATATTTTTTGGACACTGTGAGGTCTTTAAGGCCTTCAGAATTTACATACTAGGTTACCATCATATTGAGATTAGCAAAGATGTAACCTTTGATGAATATGAAACACTCAAAATATCAAGGAAATTACATCTTGAAGAAGTATATGAAGAAGAACTTGTAGCTCCTAGAGTTATAGAACATGTGAAGTAAGTTACAATTACCCTTGATGACAAGATTCTGGAAGATCATGATATGATAGAATCTCAAGAACCTCCCTGTATGACGATCTCTCACAAGAGAAATAAATCTTGGGAGAAAGAATTTATTCAAGATGCAGAGAAGTATGGTGCCCCATAAGGAACCATGAGACAAATAAAGAATCTTATTTCATTATCCATCTATATGGCCTTGATGTGTGATCTCATAGAAAAGGAGCCTACTTTATTTGAAGAAGCCCTTTAGAATAAAGAATGGATGGACACCATGACAGAAGAATACCAGTCCATTGTGAAGAATGATGTATGGGAAGTATTTCCCAGACCAAAGAACAAATAGGTGGTATCTTTCAAGTGGATATACAAAATAAAACATGCAACAGACGAAAGTATTGAAAAAAAAAAAGGAAAGATTTGTGGCTCGTGGATTTTCTCAAAAGGAAGGTATTGAATATGAAGAAACATTTTCTCCTATATCCATATACACTTATATTAGAACCATCATATCTCTTGTAGCCAAAATGAAGTGGAAGTTACACTAGATGGATGTGATTTTTTTTTTCTTAAATGGTGTTATTGAAGAATAAACATATATAGAACAACCACAAGGGTTTGAAGATGAATATAGAAAGACTCATGTCTATAGGTTGAAACAATATTTGTATGGGTTGAAGCAAGCTCCTAGATCTTGGTATGGTAGAATTGATATTTTCCTGACAAAATTGGGATTTACCAAGAGAAAAGTTGATCCTAACCTTTAATTCAAGGTTATGAATGATGAGTGAGTTATATTACTACTATATGTGAATGATTTATTCTTGACCAAAGAAGAAAATCCCATCACATATTGAAACAAGAAGCTCATAACATAATTTGAGATGAAATACCTTGGCCCAATGAATTATTTATTAGGTCTTGAAGTTTGGTAGAGCCTAGAGGAGATATTCCTTAACCAAGGGAAGTATGCAGTTGAAATACTGAAGAGATTTGACATGTTGGAATGTAAATCGATGAACACACCCATGTAAACGAATTTGAAGATCCTAGATGATACTTCATCGGAGTTGGTTGATGCTACTCTATACAAACAAATTATTGGGTCGTTTATGTATTTGACGAATACCAGGAGAGATATATTCTTTGATATGAACACCTTGAGTTAGCATCTGGTGGATCCCAGATGTGCTCACCTTATAGCTTCAAAGCATGTGATGAGATACCTTAAGGGTACATTGGATTATGGTCTTTGTGATACTGGAGATCATGAATTTAGACTGCATGGTTACACTAATTCATACTGGGATGGAAGTGCTTCATAAAGAAAGATCACTTCATGATGTTTTTTCAGTTTGGGTTCAACCATGACTTCATGGAAAAGCACGAAGCAATCTAGTATTTCTCTTAGTAGGGCAGAAGTTGAGTACATTGCAACATGTTCCACTAGTTGTGAATCGATATGGCTTCAGAAGTTGTTAACAGGTATGTTCGACCAGGAGATGAAATCCACTGTGATTCTATGTGATAACCAAAGTTTTATAAAGATGATGAAGAACCCAGTGTTCCATGATAATTCGAAGAATGTAGAGATCTTGTATCACTACATTCGTGATACGGTGCAACAGGGAGCTGTAAATCTCCAATATGTTAACACATATGAGAAGGCTGCAAATGTGTTGACTAATATTTTGTCTCTTGTGAATTTTGAGTACTTTCGAGACAAGCTTGATGTTGTCCGAAAGGACCTCCCTCAAAAGGGGGAGTGATGTTGATGATACTATGGTATCCTGACCAACAATGGGTAGCTCCGTTAGGGTTTTATATCCTAAGGGATTGATCATCCTGGGTAGATCCTAAAGGTCCAATAAGAATGGTCTGTCAGAGTACATGTGCATGTATATGCTAGCTGTGGTCAGTAGTGGTATCTCTGTTAGGATTTTATATCCCAGGGAACCTTATGATTCCTGGGCAGATCCCAAAGGTCCGGTAAGGACGGTCTGTTAGATTACAACGTGGTAGCTTGTTAGGATTTTATATCCTAGGGAATCTAATGATTCCTAGGAAGATCCCGAAGGTCTGGTAAGGACGGTCTGTCAGAGGACCACAAATTTTGTTGTTGATACACCTACCTCATTTTGTTCCCACATGTTGATGATGTTGTTTTTCTAGCTTCGTGTTGTTGATTATGTTGTTGTTCCAACTTCGTGTTGTTGATGATGTTTTTGTTCTAGCTTTGTACTATTGATGTTGATGTTTCAACTTCATGCTATTGTTGTTGCTGATGATGATGATATTAATCCAGCTCCATGCTATAAACGATGATGGTATTGATGATAAGAAAAAATTCCGATGATTTATAGATGTGCTAGTCAGTGTTCCAGATGTTGATGATGATGCTTCTCTCCTTCTCTTGACGATGTTGTATTGGGTCATGTCAGTAGAATACCCTTCTCATTAAGGGGGAGTGTTTAAATATTGTAACTTTGAAGATTATTCTAATTATATTTGAGTTATTATTTAATATATCAAATATCCTTTTGCGGATTGATCAAGTCGGGTCTTGTATAAGATCAAATACCATTTTTTGGATTGGTCAAACTGTATTTGTATACTGGTATTTTTAAAGTCGGACCCTAGTAATTATAAAGTGGTTTTAACCACTTCTAGAAGAATTCGGCCTCAACAAGTGAAGATACATAATGCTAGCACCTCCTCAACTTGTATTTATATGTGAGAATGATGCCTCAATTGAGCACACACTCACTCATCTAGTGCACATATCTTGAAGGCAGTTGCAGTTGTAGGAGGAAGGATAAGAGAGGCACATGCTTAATCTTGGTCTATCTTTGGTGTTTTGGTATTAGTCTTGGCATTGTATTGGCAATCTATTATCGAGGAAGTTTTTGTTGGGTTTTATCCCCCATGAGGGTTTCCTAGGATAAAATGTTTTGTACCTTGTGATTGTGTTCCTTTCAATGATCCTCTTTATGATGTTGTTTAGGAAATGCATTGAATTCTCATGTATTCTAGAAATAACCTAATAACAACAGTAAAAACTTAACAACTATATTCTAGGATACCAACGAGTCACACTCCTACTCTAGTGCAACTCTTGTATACTTAGACATTCGTTAATTTATTTAACACTTAGTCATATTTAAGCATGCATCCATGAGAAACCAAAATAACTATGGAACAAGTGAAATACAAACATAGATATAGTGTGGGCAACATGAATTGTGCCTAATGTAGGATAAAGTTTGTGTTATATTGAAACAATTACAAAGAGAATTATCAGATCAGTTTACAATAGGGTAGAGTCAAACGACTTGCCTCACCTCACCAAGATACTCATACATAGATCATCACCAAGACTCTCTGTCGCAATCGTCTCCACAACCACTTGCAGTGCACCTTAGACATGCATCCAACTACAAACTTATTGTCTCTCACTAAAAACAGAGAGAAATGAAACTATTTTTTATGATAAAGGATGTGATAGTATAGATGAATATGGAAAGGAGATTCATTTTTTTTATTCTCACTCAAAAAATGTACACCCCATTTCTAGAAAAGGTAAGGTTGGGACATTTCCTTGTGAAAATGGAAATTTAATTTTACAATACTCTTTTGGACAAAAGAATTCTTATGATTGGTCCTTTTCAAAAAGGAATGTGGAGGCAAAAATAGATACAAATTAAGTCTATACTCAATCTTTACCCAATTCAAAACATCAATGTCATGAATTTGGAGTGGAAGGTTTGATCAATAAAAACAATCAAATAGAAGGATTATTGTTGGATACTTGTAGTAGAGATAGCCTGGGTAATGATCAGTTAGAGATGTAATTTCAAATATAACATTTCATTTCTTGAAGGGAAGCACAAGATCAGTGGGATCATCCCTTTTCCATTGATGTCAAAGGGGGAGAAGTTGTAGATAGAGGAAGAACTGTAGACATAAGGAAATTTGCAAACAAGGGAAGTATCATAATCAAATAAGGGTTTCCATCAATGACAAAGAGGGATATCATTGGAAATATTTTTTTCATTGATGTCAAAGATAGGGGAGACTAAAAATTTCCAAGATAAAGATTATAATCCTAGAAATATCCAAGATAAATATTGAAAGATGGGGATTGTTGGAAATATTTTTTTTGGATTTTTGATGATCAATTTGGATACTCTTTCTTTGAAGGAATGATTACACTAGATAACTAACCCAAATGGGAGAACAAGTTATATGGTTGGAAGTACTATCCTGGTACCTTTCCAATGGTATATGGAATTCCCTATAACTACCTAGGAACGAGGAGATATCAATTTTTCCATCCGACAACCCAACCAAAAAATTGAGGTCTGCTCATCCAGTCTTTACATGATAGAGGTGCAAATGTTTAGTGTAACCAAGCAAGAGATCAAGTATGAGGTGCACATAAGTGATCTAAGGTGCGCTAAAGGTGTTGGGGTGTACTTTTTGGATCTAAAGTTCTGCAAGAGAAGTTTGAGGAATTTTCTTTGGATTTTATTGTTCTTAAGGTGTGCTATGAAGGACTTGTAACACCCCCACTATAATCCCCGATTTAATTAATGCATAATGTAGATATAAATGTGGATATGGAGAAGAAATGTAAATGCAAAATGTGTTTTCTGAATTGTAAATAAATATAATGTAATACCAACTTCTTGGATATGTATAAAGATGGGTTTGATTGATCTAAAAGAGACAGGGAATGCCTAGAAAGTGTCCAATATGGGTCCAAAGGGAAATATTTATGGGTATTAATTGAAACCCACATTTATGAATTTTATTATCATTTGGCAAAAACTTCTATTTTCTGGTTGAGTGTATTAGAGCCCAATAATTGAATATATTTGATAGGTTGGGTGTGAGAATTACATCCCATAGTTATTTGAGAGAATGGGGCTGAGGTACAAGCAACATTGGGCAGAGTGAGAAATCAACTGTCTTGGGGAAAGAGAGGAAATTTTTATGGGTGGTAACAAGAAGTTTTAGACATTTAGTTTTTACATGAACAATAAGGGGAAACAAGGAAGAAGAGATTTGGAGATGGAACAACAAGGTTGGGTGATTTCTAGAGCATGGTGGAGAGTTTTTGGAGAAATTTGGAGATGGAAATTGAAGATCCAGGTCTTCAGGCCTAAAGAGTGAACTCCTGGGTGAATTTCACTATATCAATAAGTGTTGTTTTTTGTTTACTAGAAGTTTTTCCTAGCAGTGAGTTCCATTGAGTTCCCAATTGAGATATTCCTAGCCACCTATGCTAGATATACCTTAATAAATGAATGGGACACCCAATGGATTCAGAGCAGTGAAGGGGTGCATTCCTTAGGTTGGGCAGGTCAAGAGGAGGAGAGCTGGAGGAAATTTGGGATAACTATAGGAGAAATCCAATGGGTTGGGAGATATTGAGCTCTGAAGGGACTATGAGAGGCACCCTTCTTTTATGGATGCCAAGCCCAAAAAAGGGGGTGAATTTCTATTGAGAATTATAATAGAAGGTCTATGGTTGGGTGGAACATCCTTTCTAGGCAGTTGGTTGTGAAAAATATCTTTTAAAGATAAGTGTTTATTTATTATCTTGTTGAGTTATTTATTTGTTTATGGTTGTGCAATTACTCTGTGAATGTTAATGGTTTATATGTTGTTATAGATGTTTTATCAACTGCATTCATGATTTTTTAGAGTGTTGTAGATTCCTTTAGTTATGTGTATCATAAATTAATAAATATGTGTATAAATGATAGCTCGTAATCTACACAAATTTAACTAGTAGAAGGAAATTTCATTTTATGAGTGTTTCTACATAGTAATATTCCCTAGTTAAGATGGGGGAAGTTATAGAATGGTATCATATCTCAATTTTAAACATTGATCTTGTATGGGCCAAGAGACAACACAAATTGAATAATTCGTGGTTGCATATTTCATATTGTGATGGATTTGGAAAACAATTGGTAATCATAAGTGAAATCCCCAAATTATGAGCATATTTCGAGTTTAAATGCTTCAATGTAGTCGAAGAAGAGAACTTATGGCGTCGAGTTGTAGGTTGCAGAGTCAATTTTGGCCTAGAGGGTCAAAATCTTGTAAGTTTCAGGGTAGTCATGAAGTTTAGTAATTGATGGCCCAGATTAATTCGACCTGGAGAATAAATCTCGAGATTCATTCGTAGGAGGTTTGAGTAGGGAATTCCTGAAAGGGCTTTGGAAATAAGGTTTCAGAAATAATTCACATTCGGACATAAGGTCAAGTCTATTGGAAGGTTTACAGTTGGGAGTAAGCTTGTCATTGATGGAAAGAACAACGATGGCAAAGATCAACAGGAGTTGAAGTGTCGAAACACTTCACCACTGAAGTGGTGAAATCGTGAAGTGACGAAATTGCAAGGTGGAGGAAATCGTGAAGAGACGAAATCATGAAGGTGGATGAAATCGCGAAGTAGTGAAATCGCAAAGTGGAAAAATCACGAGAAGATCTGGGCCGTAGGATCTGGGGTATCTATGAAGGCTCAATAGCTGTTAGATATGGTGAAGCTACAAGGAGGATAAGTCCAAGAGTCATCCAACTCCCCAAAACTTTGAAGGAATCCTGGTCGTCCATCGGGGATAGTCATGGATCGTTGATCAAAAGGACGTGTGGTGGAAGATCGTCATGTCACTGAATGGAAAGTCAAAGGAACGGGGTTCCCTAACTTCTCGAATTCACGATATGCGAAATCGTGAAATAATCTCAACCGTTAGATCGCGGCCAAATATGGACCGTTGATTAGGCACAACAAAGGCTCGTGGAGTTGCGAAGTCCCGATAAAATCTTGACCGTTGATCCAAGAGGGACGCATGGCAAAAGATCAGAGCATGTCAAAGCTCCATCTCAGAGTTTCTCTTATCGCGACTTGGAGTGACGAGAACCTCCATCACAGGAATCGCGAGATGTGAACTCATGATAAGATCTGGACCGTCAGCTAACCAAGGGTTCTGGACCGTTGATATAAGCTCCATCTCGGAGCTTCGCCTATCGTTACATGGAGTGACAAGAACCTCCATCTAAGGAACCGTGAGATGAAAATTCAAGATAAGATCTGGACCGTCAATTCACCAAGAACGTGGATCGATCTAAGCTCCATCTTGGAGTTTTTCCTATCGCGACTTGGAGTGACGAGAACCTCCATCTAAGGAACAACGAGATGTGATATCATGATAAGATTTGGACCATCGGATCTATGGATATTTCAACCATCGATTAGACTTGATGAAGTTTATAAACTAGCAAAATATGAAGCACCTTTTTGGCACAGCCTGTGGTCACCGTCGGTGGTCACGAGAAGGGAAGGAGTCAGTTCAGATAAGCTCCATTTCAGGGCTTCGGGGATCGTGACTTGGAGAGTCGAGATGCCTCATCTCCAGATTCATGAAATGTAAAATTGCGAAAGCACTTTATGCATAAGTGCATGGCCTCAGCTGGTGGTCACACCATCGAAGAGCTGAAGAGAAGAGTACGTGTAGACAAGCTTCCTTTCGACATTTCAGGTTTCGTGACTTGGAAATTTGAGAAACTCCACAACAGAATTAACAAAAAAGAGAAATGTGAAAATGTGAAAAGCACGTTATGAAAAAGCACTTGGTCATAGCCATGGTCATATAAAGGAAGGAGCCAGCGCAGAAAAGATTTGTTTCAAGGTTTCGAAACTCGTGACATGGAGACTCAAGATGTCTCATCGCATAATCTTTGAATTGCGAAAGTGTGAAATGGGTAAATAACGCAAGAACTCATCAGAGTTAATCCAATGATGGAGGTGAACATGAGCACAATCGGAGGGATAATTTTGATCCTCATAGTGTAACTGCTAGAAACCATTGATGGTTTCTACCAGAGGATGCGAAGAGACTTTTGTGTGATTTCCAGAGGAGCTGAAGAGTTACATGAAAACTGCCAGTGGAATGAAGAAGATTCGTGGAGGAAATTGACAGCTGGATGAGGGTTGGAGCTCGTAACTGAAACATAAAGGATGAGTTCGACTATAACAGAGAAGATGAAGAGTTTCAACTGCCATAGAGAAAAAGGAATCTCGGCATAACACCTAGTGATGATAGACAGAGAGGTTGAATTGTCGGAGAAGCTGAAGAGTCGCGATGATGATCACTCAGAGCACTTGAGATGTGGAGGATATTGGCGTGGTATGAGCATGTAGAGGAATGGATAATATTGCATGCACAAGATACACAGAAGCTATATATACACGGTACAGAGAAGAGATGCTGTTGCGGTTGGAGTTACTATGGTTGCTGTTGTTGAAGGTGATTCATGCATGAAGGAGGAGGGAAGTGCAGTAGCTGAATTGAATAGAAGAGGAACTGTGCAGTGAATGGACATGGCGCATAGAGCATAAAAGGTAGAAGAACATACAACACAAGTTAGGTGTGCAGGAAGGCAGTGAGGCAGACAGAGCAACGAAATGCAGTAGAACAATGATGAGACTGGTAAGTTGTTATTGAATGCTATATCATTGTAATAGGTTTCAGCATTTCATATTCATAATCCAGGGTGGTAGGGAGGTTCTAGGGAGGACTATTGTCCTCAAAGGTTCAAGTGGGTTCTTGAACACAGGGAGTTGTAGCTTCCTTCTAGTTGGTGCTAGAAAAACTAGGGAGTTGGTGCTTCCTTCTAGTGGGTGCTAGAGAAAAACAGAGAGTTGGTGCTCTCAGCAAGTTGTAGCTTGCAAAACAGAGGTTGTATCCTCACAATGAGTTGGTGCTCATATGTATGATAATGTAAAGAATGTAAATAATACTTATCATATAAAGAAGAAGAGGTTTTTACCCTTTATGGGTTTCCTTGGGAAATATCTGTCTCTGTGTTTCTCATATATGTGACTGATGCTGAATGTGCCATTGTTTATTTCCTTGCATTATTGTGATCATATTTGAGTGCCTTATAAATATTTTAAAATAAACATAATTGTTTAATATCGGTGACAACTGATTCACCCCCCCTCTCAGTTGTCCAACAAAGTCCAAAGAAAGGATTTAGATGGAAAAAAAATTAAATGATCTTTTCCATTGATCAATAGTTCTCATAGTTGTTAGATTTCTTGGAGCGGTAGAATTGGAAAGACCTATTCACAAGAATCAGGGAAAGGTAATTTCACCTTTCGAGGGAGTCAATTCGACCGAGGTAACAAGTGTGCAGTTTAGGGATCTTGATATGATTGTTGCCATTGAGTAGCACGATTGTTGACCATTTGATCTATCAGACGAGCATGTTCCCTTGGAAGGGAAAAGGGTGAAGGAGAATGCCAAGTAAGTTTTCAAATTAGTGTGCCATGTAAGAGGAAATGTCAATAAGGGTGGGATAATCCTATAGTTCCACATAGAAATCGAGTGCATGGATTTGGGAAGAATGGTTCCTAAGAGAGTTCAGAAGAGGGTTGTCGAAAGGTTCGTTCGGGGAGGACGTTTTTGATAGATGAAGTCTGACAGATAAATCCCAATGGGATATCATACTTCAGAGTTTGGAAGGTTCAAAAAGAAAGGAAATACCATTTTCGATGTAGGTTTATTAACGGTAAGAGTCCTATAATGTTTTGGACTACAATTTTCAATGACAGCCATGTACCCATGAATTTGGAATTTCGATGGGAAGAGTCTCAGAAAGAGATCCCAACTGGATTGCATAGGTATAGCTACAAACTTGCAAGGATAGGGAGATCAATGATTGGGATTGATCCCGATTTGGAAGAAAGGATTTTGATCTAAAGAATGTTACAACAATAACTTAGTGAATTTTTCCATGAAAAATCCAATTTTCGAAGGTCTTCATCTTGCGGAGCATTCTTGAGGGTCTAAACAAAATTTTTAGAAAATAAAATTTGTATGAATCTTGTGTCCTTTCAGGACACACCATTTCTTCTTCTAAAACGATAGATCTCAGAGAGAGTTTTCCAATAAGCTAAACGGTTTTCCAAATGGATTTTGTATGAGGGAGCTACAAACATAACGTTCAGGGGTAAAAATTTGGTACCATATTTCTTGTAGAGGGAATAAATCCTAGCTCAGGAGTCCTTTTAGGGTCCAGGAGCAGTTTTTAGTAAGCTCATGAATTGCAAAAGTCATCCATGGAGTCATAATTGAGTTCTAGGTATCTGAAAATGTGTTGGGAGAGAAAGAGGCACTCTTAGAATGTAAGGTTGAAAATGGGAAAATGGTCAAAATTTTTGAAGACCACAACTTTATGCTCAAAACTCAAAATTGGGAAATTAAATAGTATATGGAAAGGTACTGAAGAGGAGAACCCATATATTAACCCAAGAAAATATTTTGAGAAGAAAAGTTTGCAGTCAAATCAAAATAAGATGATTGGTGGCATTAAAGGGAAGAAAAACCTATGCATTCTTTTTTGAATTATGTATGTATTTGTTTTCATCTAACGAAAATTGTTTGCATGCACATTTTTTGTAGAATTAGAGGTTCATAGAAGAATTTTGTTTTCTATATGATAACCAAAACAACAAAATATGATCAAGAGTCCTACAATCATGAGGAAGATTTCAGAGGTATGAATGTCAACATGGGGAATGTTGAGACTGAGTCAAATGGAAGAGACAAGAAGGATTTTGTAACTATGAGAAGCGTGCATAGAAAAGTGAAGAGCTATAGAGTTGATAATGAAAATATTATGAAGGATTAGGAAGAGATACTTTAGAGCTTGAACATATTGTAGAAGAAAACCAACAAGGACTCTGACACAAAGCCTGAATCTAGTGCTAGACAAGTGGCAACATCCAAATATCATAGAAGAAGATATGTGCATGTGAATGATAGGAATTAAAGGAGTAGGAGTAGGCACCATCATTCCTTAGAGAAATATACTAGGATATCTCATGCTAGTTCAGGGCTAGGGAGAATCCCAAGTGTGTCCCTTATCAAAAGGTAGAGGAGAAGGACTGAGGGATATTATCTGCATTTCTATATATTTGTTTCTTATTAGGTTACACCCACTCCCCACCAATCTCTCTCTCTCTCTCTCTCTCTCATCCTCCCTCTCCCCACTTTCTCTCTCTCCATAAATCCCTTCATATATCCCTCTCTCCCTCTCCCCCTCTCCCTTTCCCTCCCCCTCTCTCAATATCTCCCTTCCACTCTCCCTCCCTCTCTTTAAATCTTCTTATTTCTCTCTCTCCATCCCTCTCTCCCTCCCTCTCTCTACTTCCACCCCCCTTCTCCCTATCCCCCACTCTCTCCTTCTCTATCTCTCTCCCTTTCTATATTATTCTATTTCTCCCTCTCTATCTCCCTCTCTACATTTTTCCCTCTCTCACTACTTCCCTCCCTACCTCTCCCTCTCTCTCTCTCTAACCCCAACCACTCTCTGTTTATCTCTCACTCTCTCCCTANTCCCTCTCTCACCCCCCCTCTCTCCCCCTCTCTCCCCTACCCTATCTCTCTCCCTCCATCTCTCTCTTTCTCTCTATCTTTCTCCATCCCACTAACTCTACCCCTCCCCTCACTGAAAATTTTCTCACAATCAATACAGACAATGGTGGAAGAAAATATCAGCAGAAAAACAACAAAATTACGTCATTTATAGAACCTACTTCAACAAAATGACAAAACTATATAAAAATCCATAAATTTCTATGTGTTTCCACCAAATTCAGCGTGCGCACATCTACGTGGATAAGAAAAGATCCAAAAATGCACTCTATGAAACCCACATGACTTTCATTGATTCAACCCGCATGGATGCAAAAATGACACATTTATGAATTTGGTCAGGCCTCAACCACTTTTAGGCTGAGTTAAATCAGGAAAAGACCCCAATAGCGACCTAAAGTTTCATCTTGGGATGACTAAAAGGATGGGATGTACCTCTAAAGGCATTCCATTCACACTTGGAAAATGTTATGAAATATATTTCTATGGTCCTATAAATACATGGCCATTGTTTGCTAAAAAGGAAGGAATTCATTGTATTGTTATGCTTCCCATTTTCTCGTAGAGAAGCCATTAATTCTTCTGAGAGCCCATTGAGAAATCATATCATTTGGTAAGCTTATCACCTCTTAAGAAGCTTGACCAAGAAGTTCTTCACCATTGTTAGATAAGAGATTTGAGCTCTATTTTTGGGGGACTCAAGAGCCCTCCCAAGGAGGAATAGGGGATCCATAGTCCCACTTTTTTCCTTCAGTGTTCTCAATTAAAAAATCACTTGCCCTTTGGGTAGTTATCTCTTGTGTCAATTTCATGCACCTTTTAAAATTTACACGTGCTTAGTTTGTTTTCATTTCTTGGTTATTTGCTTCATTATTTTATATCTTGTGGATTCACTAATATACTAATCATTTATGTGTTGTCTTGTTGGTCCAACAAGGAAGTTAA
>JASDQU010010866.1:97141-109210 GCA_032191745.1 Picea mariana | reverse complement strand
TCAAAATTGAGCAAGGAAGAAGGAATCAAAAAGGTATTAGATATAAGAGTATATATATATATCCACCCACAAAATTAATATGAGAATTGAATTTCACAAGGAATAAGAAGAAATCATTCTGATGCACTAATGGAACAAAATTGTACATAATTTTCATGAATTTGTTAAATTATTTTGTCTAACAAATCTTGTTTCCTACACATTTTGTTGAGTAACAAAATTTAAATCAAAACAATATCAATATAGAGATCAACAATATGGAAGATGCACAGAGGAATTATAGCCATGAAGAGGAAGTCGGAGGGTTATGTGTCAAGATGGGTAATGAAAGAAATGAATCCAATAGGAACAAAGAGGGAAAGGAGGAGAACATGAACTTTGTGGAGTCCATCAAGAGTCTCCAGAAAGATTTCCAAAGTTATAAGGATGATCATGAGAAGCTAAGGAAATCTAAGGAGAAGAAATATGGATTCAACATCAAGTTGATGTAGAGATTGGAAAAAATAAAGAATAATATGGAAAAGGAGACATAATCAAGCAAATATAGGAGTCATAAGTCTCATAACAGAAGAAGAGAAGAAAGAAGTGTTTATAGGAATCAACAAAACTCACCAAAGAATTCAGTTAGGAGAGTACACAATAGTTCATGTCCATCACCTGTAAGAAAGCATAAGAGAAGGTCTGGGGTAGATGAGCTATAGGGAGAGATGAATAAGATCAAGCCTCCTACATTTGATGGTGAACAGAAGAAGGATGAGGATGCAGAGAACTAGATGTTGGGAATGAGGAATTACTTCCAGTTACATAACTACTCCTCACAAGAAGAAGGAAGAATTGTTGTCTATCAACTCAAAGGAAAAACATCAATGTGGTGGGATGAGTTTGTGCAAGTACAACAAATTGATGAGAAGAAGGTTACTAGGAGGGAATTTTAAAGGTATTTTCAAAATAAATAATTTACAAAACGATACTATGATAAGAAAATGAAGAAGTTCTTTTAAATCAAGCTTGGGAGTATGACCATATATGAGTATGAAAGGAGGTTTTTAAAACTTTGAAATATGTTTCTTTCATCAAGGATGAACAAGCTAAGATTCAGAGGTACCTGAGTGGACTTCCATCATGTATTAGTGATAAGATACGATATGATCATACCAGGACACTATAGGAAACCATAAGGAGGGATAAATTCCTTTATGATCAACATAGAGGAAGACCAACTTTCCAAAAGGTGTGGGAAGACAAAAATAAAATTAATATGGACCAGAGGAAGAAGGGGACCAATCCACCATTCTTAAAAAATAATTCTTGGGAACAAAAAACCTATAAAGAACCCATAATGATAGAGAGAATGGGGAAAAGAACAAGGAAACCACCCATTCAATGTTGGGGTTGTGGGAGAGATTACATGTACCAGGATTGTCCTCATGGAGTTGAAAAGTGAGGATTGTTCATAATATTCAACAGGATGATACAATGGAGGACATGGGAAGAAATGTACCTAGGATATATGCATCTCTGGATAACAATCAAGTTGAATTCTAGTATCATATGATTGAAGTGGAAGGTAAGATCAATAACCAACCCATTGGTAACTTAATTGATTCATGATCTAGTCATAGTTATCTAGATCCTAAGATGGTAGAAAGATTTCAGTTGCCAAGAAGTAATCTTGGAAAACATTGGTTAGTGAATCTAGCTACAAGATCTAAAAGGAAAATTAATGAGATGGTTAAGGCATGTGCAATGGATATGAATGGAATGGGAACAAGAGACGATTTGAATATCATAAATTTGGGATCATATGGTTTCCTCATTGGTATGGATTGGTTGGACAAGCATCATGCTATCCTAGATTGTTATAATAAGGTCTTTAATTTATTTGATGAGGAAGGGAACTTGAGGACAGTCCAGGGAATTCTCAGGGAAGTAACTATCAGGGAAGTTTCATCCTTGCAGCTAAAGAAAAGTTTCAAGAAAGGGTGTCAAATATTTGCATCACATATGGAAGAGACACCTAAAGATAAGGTGCCAAGTATTGAATATTATGCAGTCCTAAAGAAGTTTGAATATGTATTTAAATAAATAATTGGATTTCCATCCAAGAGAGATATTGATTTCTCCATTAATCTGATGCCTGGAGCAGCCCCAATATCCAAGACCCCTTATAGGGTGAGCACACCATAACTAAAGGAATTGGAAATTCAACTTGAAGAGATTTTGAAGAAATGGTAAATACGCCCAAGTGTCATCCTGGGGTGCCCCAATATTATTTGTGAAGAAAAAGGATGGAATTCTGAGACTTTGCATTGAATTCAGGCAGTTGAACAAGGTAAATGTGAAGAACAAGTATCCTTTTCCAATGATAGATGGACTCTTTGATCAGCTGAAATATGCTAAGATATTATCCAATATTGATCTTAGATTAGGCTATCATCAGGTAAGAATTAAAGAAGAATACATCAACAAGACTGCCTTCAGAACAAGCTATGGTCATTATGAGTTCACAGTGGTGTCATTTGGGTTATCAAATTCACCAATTGTCTTCATGTGTTTAATGAATGGTATTTTCAGGGATTAATTAGATAAGTTTTTCATTGTCTTGCTGGATAACATTCTTATATATTCTAAGTTTGAGGAAGAGAATGAGTAGCATTGGAGGATGGTATTGTAGGTATTGAGGGAGAATCAGTTGTATGCCAAATTGAGAAAGTGCTCATTCTACCAGAAGAAAATTCATTATTTGGGGCATATCATTTCAGAGGAAGTAATAGAAGTGGAACCATAAAAGATAAAGGTCATTGAGGGGTGGCCAAAACCAAGGAATGTCTATAAGGTGAGATCATTCATGGGACTTGTAGTTTACTATAGAATATTCATTGAGGGATTCTCAAAGATTGCACACCCAATCACTTCCTTGCAAAAAAAGGGTGTGAAGTTTGAGTGGACATCATATTGTGAAAGGAGTTTCCAACACATGAATCATTTACTAACAAGTGATCCAATATTAAATATTATTGATCCAAATGAAGACTTTAATGTATGAACTAATTCATGTAAAGAAATACTTGGTGGATTTATTAGTTAGAATGTGCATGTTATATGCTATGAATTGAGGAAATTATAGGAGCATGAAAGGCACTATGCTACTCATGATTTATAATTGGAAGTCATAGTGAATACCTTGAATATTTGGAGGCACTACCTCATGGGGAAAACATTTGAATTGACGACAGACCATAGTGGTCTGAAATATTTATTTGGACAACCAAATTTAAATGCTAGGAAAAACAGATGGTTGGAATTCCTAAGCGAATATGACTTTGATATAAATCATATAAAAGGTGAAGAGAAAAATGTTCTTGATGCACTTAGAAGTAGAGTGCATGAGATGCATGTTACAACCATTGGCATGTACCAATCATATTTGAAAGAAAAACTTTTATAGGCTACAAAATCATATTAGAAATACATGGAGGTAAAGGAAAATTTTGAGCAAAGTAAGTTGCAGTAGAAAAGTGAATAATATAAGCTGGAAAAGGATGAAATTATCATGTACACGGGAAAAATTTATGTGCCAAATTCTCAAGAATTGAAAAATCTGATTTTAAAAGAAATGCATAATGTTCCTTATGCTGGGAACCTCGGTTACTACAAAACTATTGTAGCTCTCAAGAGCCAATATTATTGACTATGTATTAATAAAGAGGTTGCTCATTTTATTTCCAAGTGTTTGGAATGTCAAAATGTCAAGGATTAACACAGACACCCAACTCGTCTGCTACAACTAGTACCCATTCCTGAGTGGAAATGAGAAGTTGTAACAATGGATTTCATCACAAAGCTGCCCATAAGAACCAAGCAGCATGATTCCATCATGGTGGTGGTGGATAAGATTACTAAAGATGCCCACATTATTCTAGTAAATCTCACTCACAAGGAAACCAACATTGTTGATATTTATATGAGAGAAATTGATAGGATGAATGATATTCCTAAGATAATTGTATCTAATAGAGATCCCAAATTTACATCAAATTTTTGGAAAGGATTGTTCAAAGGATTTGTGACCAATATGAACTTTATCACAATATATCATCTAGAKTCAGATGGGAAAACATAGAGGGTGAATCAATTGATTGAAGATATGTTGAGGATGTATGTGATGGATAAACCATTAAAATGAGAGAATTACTTGCATTTTGTGGAGTTTTCTTATAAAAATGGGTATCAATATTCTCAAAGATGAGCCCATTTGAGGAAATTTATGGAAGAAAGTGAAACACACCAGTGATGTGGGACAACCCAGTAGACAAAGCAGTGGTTGGACTAGAATTACTCAGGGAAATGGAAGAGAATATGGTGAAAATAAAACATAATTTAAAGGTTTCCTAGGATAGACAGAAAATTTATGTTGATAAGGGAATAACTCATAGATAGTTCAAGGTGGGGGACCATAATTTATTGAAAGTAAAATCCAAAATAAGTTATTTGAAGTTGGGAAATTGTTCAAAGCTGGCAGCTCATTATTGTGGGCTATTTGAAATCCTGGAGAGGATTGGTCCTATAGCATACATGATTTCCTTACCTACATCAATGTGAATTCATAATGTATTCCATGTATCATTACATAAAAAGTATGTACATGATTCTAATCATGTCATTCATTGGAATGTGATTCATGTGGAGAAAGAAGGCGAATTATGAGTTTAGCCGGTATGCATATTGGATCGAAAAATCAATCTACTCCAGAATCAAGCAATAGGACTAATAAAGATCCAACGAACTTGGTACGGTCCTCACAATGCAACTTGGGAGCACGAGGATGCTATGCGGGCATGATACCCACATAATTTTTAATACTTTTGAAGTTTTGATGGTATATGTGTATATAATGCATTGAGGACAATGCATAAATAAAGGGGGGGGGATGTAATACCCAAAGGACGAACCCCAATTGTACATATAAATGTAAATGAACACATAGGCTGGCGATCTAGGACATTTGGGGCCAAAGTGCCTTTGTGTATATGTATTTTGAGGCCATAGTTCATGTGTTGTTATTAGGCTATAAAGTCAGATGCTAAAATGGCCAGTAAGTCATCATTGTAATATGTAATCACTCACAAATATTAATTAAAACACTTTGTTTATGTAGACCAACCATGTAAAAGAGTATGGGGGGATGAAATCCACTAGTTAGGGAAAAGGGGGCTAAAATTTTAGGAAAAGGGGATAAGGTAGGGGTGCTTAAGTCCAAAGGAATATTATATTAATATTCCTTAAAGTATAAAGTATGGATATTTATTTTATCCTAAGTTCTAAGGATGGGGATAGGTGGGGTTCAAGTGGGCCCAAGGTAGTTCCCAACATGACAAGTGTAAAGTTGGGAACATGGATACATATATTTTGGCCTTAGTTCATTTTCCTATTTTTTCTATCTTCATTCTTTCACTCACTTAGCTACCATCTATACCCTGTTGTTACAATACTTGTACCTGTATCTATTACTGTAACTGTACTTGTACCTATACATGGGAAAATTTTGGAGCGGAAGAGGTAGGTTTTCAAGCCCATGGACTATTGAAGAAGCAATTTGTTAGGCCCGTGAGCATTCTCTCCAGGTGAGAGAATTGTTGGGAATTAATTCCCAAGGTGCCAAGTTGCAACCATAGGGCTTTGAGACTTCTTGTCTGGACTATTGCTGAAGCCCCAGAAGGGAAGTGGGCTAGCAGAGAAGGGGCACACTTCCTGGGGTGAGATAGGCATGTGGGGAATGAGGGACTATATGTAGTTATCTTGAGTTGGCACCTGATTCTAAGATTTATGATTCTAAGATAGCATTTTGTTTCCTAGGTTGTGATTAAGCCCCATCTCAGGACTAACCCACTGCTGAGAGTTTTGAGTAGTGTGCTCTAAGTCTGGGAGGAATGTGGAAGGTTTGCACGTAGTTGGTGTTATTTTTATCAAATATCAGTTTCAATTGTTTGTTAATTCATGTGTTGTGTTAATATTTATGTAATTATTTTCAAGGGTTTTTCTTGTGTAATATGCATGTATATTTTTGTTATTATTTTGTATGAATTTTTTCATTTGCAGAGTATGTTTATTAATTAAATTAGTATTAAAGTTCAAAATTTTAAGTGACATATTCCAATAGGTGGCAAGGGATGCTACACAGGGTGAACAGTTGCACGGTCTACATGAAATTGTACACTAACCACTATGTCTAATCACATAGACTGCACCCTCTGTGCTATTTTTTGAACAAAAGCCATGCAGAAACTATTTTTCACTTGATTGTAAGGGCTTTGAAGCTAGTTCACGAGGTAGTAGTAGGTTTATTTTATGCACTTTGTAAGAGCCACAAAAGTAGGTTTTGGGTTCTTTCTTTCATAGGTACTTAGCTACACATAAAAATATAAAGGGGTAAAAAGAACAATGCTATATTCCCTTTCTTTGTTTCCACATGGATGTCTTAGTCTATCATTTGAATTTTAAAACTAAATCTTAACTCTTACAAATCAACACATTAAAACGAGACTAGGAGACTATTTTTCCAATCTTTGAGTATGCACTTTCCTTGCACCTTTGTGTGATCTTTGAAATCAGAAAAAATGATTTCTTAAGAAAACTCCATCTCCCTTTGAAAAATCAATCATTTTAGGAGAGGTAAATACCTCTTCGTTTGATCATTTTTTGCAACTAAATTAATTATTTTAGGAGAGGCCAATACCTATTAGTTTGATTTGTTGAAACATAATCTAAAAGGTTTGTAAGGGCCCATACATTCCCACATGTGCGAATTCTTAGGATAGTTTTTAATTTTTAGAGAAAACAACCTAGGAAGTTTAAGAATTTTTTGTAAGGGCCCATACATTCTCACATGTCTACAATATAGGAATAATTTCAAATATTTCTTAGATTAGATAACATTCTAGGAAGATTAAGATATCAAGAGTAAGGACCTACATGTCCACCATTCTAGTTACCTAGGTATTTTTCAATTTTTGCAAGGATTGTTTGTAAAATTTAGTAAGTTAGAGATAACTAAGATTTGTAAAGGACCTAGCGTTGTCCACATGTTAAAATTTGTATCACTAATTTATTGAAAATCACTACACTTTCACTTATTGCACACAATGTCACCAAATATTCAAAAGGTTTTTTATTAAATACTTGAAACCATATTATGCTCTTCTCCTCGTGCTCATAAGCGATCTAGGAGGATCATAATGGTTTCATTTGTTTAGTGAAATTCTTTTTCTCACACCATTTTTAAGGTTCAATGGGGTTGGCCCATGACCAAAACCTCACAACCCATTTTTATATCCTAAAAGAAACCATTAACCAACACGTATTTAACCTCCAAAGGACGAACACAAAAGAAAATTGTAGTCTAAGATACAATTTTAGGGATAGACATCCAAATAAATCACCATTATCATTTTATCATTTAAACTTAGAAGTTGTGAAATAGGGTACCAAAATCCTTCAAATGAAGCATTCCTATACCATAAGGTAGGGAGACACTAGTGAAGGGTCGAAGGATGAGGTCCAGTTGTTCTGTGCATGCCTCATTGGGTCACCCAACCCTTGGAAAGAATCTAGCTCGTGACCCATTTATGAGGCCAAAAATCTAAATGCCATTCTTGATAGAGGTAACTTCGTTGAAATATATAGGTTTTATCTACCTAGGTGGCAGTTGTGGGCTACAATCACACCTCAATTAGATTTTGAACTGTTGTTGGGAAATATCAATAGTATTTTTTTGATATGCCCCCTTCACCCCTCATTATAACTGATTGTTCATACCTTCACTAGCTCTTCTTCTAGTGGATTCATGCCCCACTGTTGACTGATTTTGGAAGGCCCAATTATTTTTTAGAGGAAGGACAATAGGTTTATTAGGACATGTGCATTATATTTTATTCCCCCACGTGGATAAAACCATAAACCGTATTACATTGTTACTTGCTTTTTGTATGATTTCCATTGTTTGATTACATACAACTTTAAAAAACATTTCTTATATAGTCCACATTTAGCAAAGCGCTTGTTCCTTTATTTTTGTCACTACCACATGAACACATTCACATATAGTCCAGAATCAGAGGGGAACCACAACATCCCCACCATTCTAGATGACTGAGAAACATCCCTCGAATCTTGGGAGGTGTCCCCAATTTGGCAGACATATTATCAAAAACAACACATACACCAGTGAGCGCCACTATTTTAGGATTATATTTTCTTGGGTTCACCATGCTAGGAACCACTATCCATAACAATACACCCATATAGTATCCATTCCTCTTCATGAATTGGCTCTCCAACCATCAACTACCATGCCAGGACCACACAATCTACCATGTATAAACCCATCCTCTTCTTCCTAGTTAGGAAAAACTTGGGCCCCCTCTCCAAGTTATATTGGTCATTCACCACTCACAAGGATTAAGAAGAGAAACACCCACTATTAGTGCCCATGGCATGGGGGGAATTCTTCTACATATGGGCACACTCATTATGCTTACTAGAACCACAATCAAACCAAACATAGATGCACCACCTATACATGGAATAATCACCCTTTCCAATTTGTGATCTCTATGGTCACATAGCCCGTCAGTGCCATGAACTTACTTTAGAGCTAGTCCAAGTAGTTAGTTTGGGGTGCAAACAACACTATAAACTTAGTAGTTCTCATTACAAAAATTTGACATTATCCCTCCCCCAACATGAACCCATTACTCCATTAGGTGAGGTTCCATGTACCTCAACATCATTTTTTACCCCTCACATGGGTAACCCCCCTTCACACCTAATCTACCTCACAACTGAGGCTCAATCATGTAGACTTGGTGGCACCCCTTCCACGTCTAGTACCACAATGTCTACTAGACCTTATCCTTGTAAATAAAAATGGAAGTGTATACCCACACCCATGACATACCATCACCCTTGATTGGGATCAAATTTTCCAAGCATGAATTCCATATTTTACCCCATTTCCAATACAAGTCATTGTTAAAAATTTTATAGTTTATTGGTGTATAATAGATGATGGGACATCTGCATGTATTATGTCCTCATTAACTTGGAAAAAACTAGGCTCCCCTACTATTATTGCATTGATGATTGAGTTAAGAGACTTTGATGGTAGACTCTATTCCTCCTTAGGGATTTTTCCTAATCTCCCCATTGAGTTAGGTGGTAAGACGGTTTTGATCAATGTTGTTATCATGAATGGTTCAGTGGATTAAAATATTCTCTTGGGCTATGATTTCATATATGCAATGAGTGTTGTGGTGTCTTCACTCTTTTGAGTCATGATATTCCCACATGAGGGATGCATCATCACCATTGATCAACTCTCCTTCACTAATCCCCCCCCAAAATATTCTCAGAATAGAATCTAACATCATGTTGCTCACATTGAGTCGATGCACTATGTGTCCACTACCTCTAGCCATGCAGCAACCACTCCCCCTAAAAATGAGCCCATGCCTCTAGAACCACTTCCTTACCACTTGGGCTTGGAGGTTGGGCATATTCATTCATCCTTGGGGGAATCCATGCATGTTTCTTCCACCCCAACCAGAAGAAACCATGAAATATCAACTACATTATTATAATAATATGAAGAATTGTTTGAGGCCACTACTTATTTTAGTGATTCTATTGATAAATTCCATCTAGGTTCTCCTATCCAGTGCTAGAAGGGTCCTAACAATTCAATTGGTGCACCCTCTAGTATTATCTCCCTTGATAAGTTCATTACTCTCTCTCAAATAAGATAATATATTATAACTTATAGGGATATCAGGGACTCCAGTTCCAAGATGACCAATCATGCCCATATAGGAGATGTTGCCACACAATTTAATGTCCCAAACCCCCAAAGGATATTACACAAAATAGTGGATCCGATACATTGTTTTAGATCCTCTTTTATGGATGTCCAACCTTAAACTGCCTAATATTATACCTTTGGTCCATCATCTTGGGTATTTGGAAAAAACCCTTCCCCTAGTCCTCATATGATAATACATGGGGGAGTACCACTTCCCACATCAGTCTCATAAGACCTAGCTCTTGACACAAAACCAACCAACAATACACCCTTTTTATGGACCCTTATACGACTACATTGTGTCCAATGACCCCAGACATCATGTGATTACAATACACATGGCCTAATTGAAATGATCCACTAAGATAGTTACATTACTTATGGTGGTGAGCCCCCCTTATCCTCATTAATTTTCAGTTCCCCTCCATAGGGAAACACAACCTAATTTAGGGATTTCCTTTTCCAAGAACCCATGGTTCCTTGGCCTCCTTCAGGGAGTACATTTTTTGGGAACCCATGGTTCCTTGGCCTCCTTTAGGGAGTTCCTTTTCCAGGAACCCATTTTTCCTTGGCCTCCCTTAGGGAGGGTCTATCTCGGGAACCCATGGTTAACTGGGCTCCTTCTAGGAGTGTATTTTTCAAGAAATCATTTTTTTGTGGCCTCCCCTAGAGAGTTCCTTTTTTAGGAACCCATTGTTCCCTATTGTCCTTTAGGGAGTTCCTTTTTCAAGAACCCATGGTTCCCTAGCCTTATTCAGAGAGTGCCTTTTTCTAGGAACCCCTCATTCTGTGGCATCCCTTAGAGAGTGCCTTGTTCAGGAACCCATGGTTCCATGGCCTTCAGAGAGTGACTTTTTCTAGGAACCCCTCATTCTGTGGCCTCCCTTAGGGAGTGACTTGTTTAGGAACCCATGGTTCCTTATCCTCCTTCAAGGAGTTCCTTTTTCAAGAACTCATTGTTTTGTGGCCTCCTTTAGGGAGTGTCTTATTTGGAAACCCATGGTTCCCTGGCCTCCTTCAAGGAGTGTGTTTTCTAGGAACCCATTGTTCTATGGCCCCCCTTAGGGATTCCCTTGTTTGGGAACCCATGGTTCCCTCGCCTCCTTTAGGGAGTTTCTTTTATAGGAACTCATCATTCCTTGTCCTCCCTTATGGAGTGCCTTGTTTGGGAGCCCAAGACTCCCTGGCCCCCTTCCGAGAATTCCTTTTTTAAGAATTCATTGTTCCATGGCCTCCCCTAGGGATTTATTTTCTTAGGAACCCATGGTTCCCTTACCTCCTTTAGGAAGTTCCTCTTTCTTGGAAATCAACGTTCCCTAGCCTCTTTCAGGGAGTACCTTATATAGGAACTCATTGTTCCTTGACCTCCTTCAGGAAACACCCCAAATTTTCATCCATGGAACAATTTTCCCACCAATTTTAAAAACATAGGTATGCATGCTCACTATCATTTTTATCAAATATCTATCATATGTTATTTATCATCAGATATTTTTCACATAGGTTATTTATTTTTTGTGTGTAGGTACTTGTTACAAAGACATAAAACCCATTCCGTCTTGGAAATTCCATGACCCCTTCAAGTATATGTTCAATAGTAGCATGCACTCAAGCCCTCTGCAAATAGTTGCATATCCCAGTAATCTCCCCTCCCCCGATATTTACCCTTAGTATCCCCACATATGCCTTTGTAGTACCATCACCTCTATTTCATTCAAGTAATGTCACTCGGTAGCATTCTCACCTCCATGAGGTTTCCCACACATATTTTCCCCTTAGAAAATTGACGTGCATGTTGTTTTATCCCTTAGGATTGAGAGTCCTAATATTGTTACGTCACAGAGAAAGGACCTCATACTTCTTTCTCAACATCATGATAAACTTCCCATTGCATACTCCCAACTCATATTTTGTTGGTTACATTAAATGCATCTCTGCATTATCATTAAACCCCCATCTCACCCTGTTACACATGAAATTTTCACACCTAGGTACCTTGCCCTAAGTGTTGTAAAGTGTTGTATAAGTGTCGCATACACCTTGACACCATGGAATAACCTATGTCACAATCCCTAGTCAATGTGGAGGAGGGATATATTACATGAAGGTAGAAATACCAAGTACACATGAATTATTATTAATATTCATGGAAAATAAATTGATTAAGTGAGAAAATCAGGTGCACATGAATTATTATTAATATTCACGAAAAA
>JASDQU010010865.1:206320-232496 GCA_032191745.1 Picea mariana | reverse complement strand
GTCTGTACTCAGTATTTGTTTCCTCAGCAGGTTTGGCCTCTTTATTGGCCTTTTTCTCATTGTAACACCATTTTGAGCATTAATAGAGCAAGGACATGCCCATTGGGAGCCTTGGACCCGGCAGATGTAGCCCAGGAGGGGTGAACTGCCTCAACATATGCTGTGTGTTTATGATAATTTTATTATGCTGTGTTAGACAGATTTAAAATATTGAATCAGAGTACAAAACTGCTCTCTCACACAAAGAGATTAAATCTTGAAGATAGAATACTTTGCACATTTAATATTTATGAGAATGAATACTTTGCATAGCAACACAAATACTTTCATTTTCAGATCAGTAATGAATAAATATCTAAAACTGATACACAATGTTCTTTAGTGTGGTTTATGCAATTCCTCCAGGTTTCACTACTTGGAACCTCTCATAAAAGGCATTATGGCAAAAATGGCACACCTTGCTGAATTATGTCTTACTCTTGAGAGCGACCTTGTAGAGCGTGCCCCACATGGAATATATGTTGAATTGATCTGAAACTATTACAAAACATACTACAAACTGTACTCTAACCAACACATTTGTTCTTACTAAATTTGTATCTGTTATGAAGAAGTTATGACGTTTTAATCTGAAACACCTGTTTTTGACTAGTTTCAGGACTAGCCACAAACCCTATTTTCCACGGAGTGTAAATCCAAAAATACAACAACCCAAAAGATGAATTTTTTACCAAAGATACTTGGATATGGTTCTTCAATGAAATAGAAATTTCACAGTCTTAATCATTCTATAAAAACAGTTATTGCGAAAATGGTGAGATGACCTGAAAAAAACATACCTTAGAAAGCATGATCAAAAGAATTTATCCTACCTTGAATTCCGGCCTTCTTTTCTTCACTTTCCTAAGAAATTTGGCTTAGATATCCTTTGGTTACCTCATAAACCTATAGGTATTCAATATGCTGAAGTGTGTCTTAAATGAGAGAGCCTTGCCTCTTATTTATACTCTCCAAGTAGCTTCCTTAAAAACATCTTCTACGTCACTTGGCCCACTTTCCTTATTTTAGAGTTAACCCACTTCTAATTCCTCCATTAAATTTATTATTGAATTAATTTATTTTGTATTCACTTTGAATTATAGTACACTCATCACTTCACTTCATTATTTACCTTTTAAAATATCTTAAACCACTTTGACTACTTTGACCTTTTGGGGCTTCTAGATGACATATGAGGGTCCTCCAACTTCGTAAGGCCATAACTCTCACACCGTGAGGATTTATGTGACGTTCCACATACCACCAGAAATGGAATGAAATGTACTATACATATAGAATAGTATTACCTAAAAGTATATCAAAAATCATGCCGTTATCCATCAAACAAACGTGGGTCCATTACCCAAACCTGGGTTCTCCAACTTCTCATGGCCATAACTCTCTAACCATGAGGAGTTATGTGACGTTCCACATACCAATAGAAACATAATGACAAGAACTATCCATATAGGATAGTTTCATTGAAAAATTCACTGGAATTCATCTCATTATTCCACAAATAAGCATGGGTTCTCTACCCATACTTATAGGATAACTGAATCTGCAAAGCGTCTTCCTGTGAGGGATTTCACCATAAGGGGACCAATTTGGAGTTCATCCATTTCTACTTATTATCAACCATGATAAGACAATAACGGGTCATATTTACATCAAAAAATCTTGGTTCCATTACCCAACCTTTGTGCTACGGGGCTTTCTTCAAGGGTTGACATCAATGTCAACCAACCTTAATCAACAAACATATCCATCTATAGAGTACCATTCAATTTTGCATCCCATGACCTTGACAACAGCATGCCAAACATTAGAGGAATCACAGCAACAACAACTACATCCATCACCAAATTCTTTGATAGGATTTGGGATAGAGACACAACTAGGTCTTTGATTAAGCTCAAACACTTTACCTTCCTTGAATCAATAGAGAACAAATATTTGTAAGGTCTAGTGATGTCTAAAACTAGTTCATCTAGCATGATTACCTTTGGCATCAAATTATGAGATGCTCCTAAATATATCATTTCATTGTGTAAGGTCATATCGTGAATTTTAAGGCTGACATAAAACGGAGGCACATCACCATCATCACCACATTCTTCCACCCGAGGACCAAATAAGATTGTAGAATGGTCATGTTGCACATTCAGAGTATTGGGTGCTTCTTCCATTTTCAACTTTTTGATAATTTGGCTTCTATATTCAACATTCCTTATTAACTCATTGAAAGGTACAATTTTTTTTATTTTCTCCATCCCACTTTCAAAATAAAAATGAGACTAAGTTTTTTATACCTCTTTGATGACTACATCCATTTTTGTCTTTGGGACCTTATTTGGGGGCTCTTCTTTCTATTTTCCTTTCTCCAGTTCATCCTTTGCAGAACTGTATTTCTTAGGCTGACTTGAAGAAGGTAAATTAGCTTGAGTCTCCCTTGTAGGATTCCCTTTCGGAGGTTTTGCAGGCAGTTTTTTATTTTTGAGATTATATTTCTTCTGAAACTGCATGATGGCATTTTGATACCCCTTCTTATACTCTTATGTTTCCATTGATAATATATTATCATTTTCCTACATAAAATTATCATTTGTATCCATAAATTGATCATTTTATTATTTATTTATTTATGAATACATATGTTTAAGTATCATCACAACAATTTATGTTATCTTCAAGAGATTCTTCAAAATTTTCATCAACATAGTTATTTTGGAAGGGGGGTTTAATTTGTTGATCACCTTGATTCCTTTGATCTATTTTTCTGATTTGTATAACTAGTAACCTTTTGAAATTAGGATTCATGTGTTGAATTTTAGTTTGATCTATGATGGCAAGCTTGTTATCTAAGGACATCTTTTCCACCAACATTTCCATAGTTTTTACCACTAGATCAATTTTTGCATCTGATGATTGGGAAGTTGAGGGTTGAGTTTATCCTCAAACTTTTTTCATGTCAGTTTTAGGATTATATTTGATCTTTCTTGATTCCATCAAATTTACTTCTACTTCAGTAGCATCATTCATCATGTCATCTAGTTTAGTATATCTCCTTTCCCTCAACAACAAGGAAAAACCATTGTCAAAGGAATCAACATAACATAGTTGTGTAGCTCCATGAGGGGGGTTTACTTCAGCAGGAATTGAATTATAAACCCTCATGAATCTGGTTGAAAACTCCTGGATTGTCTCACTGGGTGATCTTTTTATGTTACTATACTGAGTCAACAGTTGTAGAGGATTCTTCTTGTCTCCCCATCTTGCAAGAAAGGTTGCCTCAAAAGCTGCAAAATTAGGAATACTTGCTGCTGGAAGAGCCTTAAACCATTTTCTAACCTCACATAAGAGACTTTGTGCAAACAATATCACTTTTACATCTTCATCATCTACCTCCTCAAGGTCAGCAAAATCATTAAACCAATCTAAATGTCTCTGAGATGAAATGTTCTCTTTTTCATCATATGATTTGATTCTCTAATTATAATTTTGAGGTAGATCATGCAATTGAGAACGTAAGACAAGGGGAGCATATCTTGCTACCATGGTTCTAGGAGGATTTTGGATTGGTTTAACAATCTGACTGGGAATCAAAACAGTTTGAATGGGAACAATAGAAATAAAAGATTGAAATTTATTCTCATCAAACAACATTTCAGACAAGTTAAAATTTGATTTAGATCTAAAAAAAGTCTGTTTGAATTTTAGATCAAACTCAAAATCATCAATGCTCTTTACTCCGTCCTTGGGAAATGATAAATTTCTATCCAGAACAATACCTAAGTTAGATTCATTTTCTTTTCTTTTATGTAAGAGGTTCTCAGGATCAACCATAGATGCTATAGGTTCTGGATTTGGGATTCTCCTAGTGTAAATCTTCTTTGGATCTAAGATTTCTTAATAATATTACTTTTCTGCTACTGATCTTAAAACATGAAGTTTCCAGGGTAAATGTTTTCAACAAATATTATGTCAAATTTCTTATTATCCTCAAGAATCAAATATGAAACTTTAGCCGTTCTTTCCCAGGGAAAATTTAAATTTTGTTCTCCGAAAATGGTGCCAAAATGTTAGCACTATGTAAATTGCTTGGCTGAAAAAGAAAATCAAAAAGTTAACCGCAAAACAACTTTAGAAATTAAAACTAGCCTTTTTCAGTTCAGAGAGGGATCTCTCTTGTCACTTAGTGTCTGAAATATAGGTTTTCTATTGAGGATCAATGTCTAGGTTTTGATTAGGTGACGGGTTTATAAAGTTTGCTGGAAATAAGGAAAGAAAATTGTTGGGAAATGAAGTCAATATTTGTAGAAAATGAGACCGGTGACTGGTAGGTAGAACTGTCAAGGAAGCAAAGGCTAGGTAGGTGATAATATTTCAGTTTATCAATTTGTTGCTATAGGATGGAAGGAGAAAAACACGCAACAACATTCAGAGCACCATTAAATATGAATTCTGATGAGTTAAGTAGAAATGACAGTGTTCAAATTGCTTGAATCTAAAGCATCATTTTCAGATGAATTTCAGACCATTTGATTTCCAATTTAAAGATATAAGAATCTGCAGATGAAAGATAAAGAAATGAAGAAGTGCATTGTTGGTTACTTCTCTCCTATACTGTCTGAGTTTATTGAACCAGGGTTCATGTCTATTCGGGTTTCCAACAAAGACTCTAAAACTATTGGCCCTCTTGGTAGACCATAAGGCAACACAACAGATAGAATGCGCTGCACAGTCTCACCCGAGATAGATTTAATGGGTGGCTGTAATACTCAGGTGTTTACAGCCTATGATTGAGTGGGAGATAAGAAGGCTAAATATTGAACCATTATTATGACTTGTAAATGAAACATACTGTTATTCACCATTTAAGCAGTAAATCTATAGGCTTATCCCTTCAGTTTCACAAAGCACTTAAACAAGCAATATAATAACTCATTCATTCAACATAATAATAACTGCTTCAGAAAATAAGATATGAAAACATTCATCACATAACATAGATGTTACTGTGGTTCATCCCCTCCTGGGCTACGTCCACAAATATTTGGCTCTCATCTCTTTTATCATAGTTGTTATGTTTCTACAGCGCCACGTGCTTACAATTATCTTTTGATGGGTAAGATCTATATGAGGTGAACTAGATCGCACCAGGATCCTCAAGCTATGATCTCATTCTCAATATCTACCTTCTCTAGTATCTTCTAGCTCAACATATTACAAAATATCTCATGCAACAAAACATTACATATCACATCCACTCATGCGTAAATACAATAATCAAAACCGAACAACACAAAATCCAACCAACCAACCAACAACAACAACAACAACAACCCCTATGATACCTACATATCACTATTTATACATTTCAGGCTCTTCAATCGTTTACAATACCTTACCAAAACCCTAACCCTATCATTGTTAGGTCTTCTTCTGCATGCGCACATGTTGTTCTTCCTTCCAGCTGTTGCTTTCCTTGTTCATGCCTTCCTTTCATGCGCACGTGTTGTGTTTCCTTCCAGCTGTTGCTTCTCTTGTGCACACTTTCTTTCCAAAAAACACCATGATTTTCCTCTTTGGTATTTGGCCTACCTCCAATAGGCCCCCAACACTGACATGTGGCTCGTCCCAAGCCACCTAATCTTTGTGTGCCTCCTCGATCTCCTTGGTGATCGCCTGCAACTTTTCCTTGAGTGTTGTTTCTTGTGTCTGCGCTTGTGCAATATTTTCCTTGAGTGTGTCCACTATCTGGACTGTAATTTCATCATTGATCAATTCCATGCACTTTGCCTAGGTTTGTGCTATATGTGCCTTGGATTCCTCTACTTGTGCCAGGACTTCTGCTACCCACTCTTACAATGGTTCCATTTGATCTTGCCTCTCTTGTTTATGTGTTTGCGCAGTAATTAGCTCTGCCTACAATCTCTTCATGTCCTTCATCCCTTTGACGTGTTCTATGATTGGTATTGTATTACTCTTCTGCTTGAGCTCTCGGATTTTTGCATTGATCCTTTCTTCCTCCCTGTCTCACTGTTGGACCTGCTGATCGTCCTCCAATCTAGTCCAAAGTTGCACTGCTTTATGAAACAAGTCAGTTGTTGTGCTGACCTGCTGCTCTATCTCCTATAGATGTGTTGTTTCTTCCTGCTTCCTTTTCTCCTTCACTACTGGTGGAGTGGTTGGTGTGAGCTATTCTCGGAGATTCTCTATCTCCTTTTGATATTGATCAATTGCCTGCACAATCCAATCAATATTTTCTCCTCCTGTGATTTCCTCTCCCTGCACGGCCTGTGGAATCTTCTCATAAGTTCCTGCCATTTTCCGCTCCAATACTTTTATGCGCTCCCTTTCATCCTGGGTCTTAGATTTAGCCTTCTCATAGACTATTTCCAATGCCTCCTGATTCTTTTTTTCCTGCTTCAATTTGGTTAAGTGTTTGCGTGCGCGAGATTGTACCTCCTAGTTTACACTAACCTGTAAACTGTGTAGTGCCCCTAATGGTATCCTCGTCAACACAAGTTGAATTTGGCTTAAGTCCTTCAAGGGTGTCTACCCCACAATTTCTTCCATGTGCAACATACTAGGGTTGATATGAAATGTTACGTGCAACTATAGTATTGCCTAGACTGAGTCTTGTTCCTCTTCTTGCACTCTTCCTTCTATCTGCGATGCTAATGGTTCAAGTCCCCTGATGCTTGTTGGTTTCCCTTACCTGATTTTCTTGAGGAGCTGTCCCATGTCTACCAATTTCTCTTCAATCCTATCCCTGTGGTTTGCAGTGCGGTCGAAGTCGTCAGATACATAATCCTGAACTATTCGGGATATCATTTCCCCATCGTCATCCGTGATCGTATACTCTAGAGGTGTTCTTTGTGCCTTTGATTTCTTGTGCACGCCTCCTATCTACGTGGCCGGCCTCTTATTTCCTCTCAGTTCCTGTGGGTTGGGATTTACTGCGGTTTCTTGCACGGGTTTGACCTATTTCTGCTGGTCCTTGGCCAACTGTGTCTTATCTTTCTTTCCATTCTAGGGCCCTATCTTCATTGGCTCTTCATCTGTCTGTGTTTTCCTTCCCTGACCCATTCTTCATCTCTTGTGCACTTGAATTTCCTTTGGATGGGTCTCTCCCTGCCCTGCCTCTTCGTTTTCTATTCTTTCCGGTATTTCCTGGGTAAGGATGAGAGTCTTCCACTCATCGTCCCTTTCGCTGATGACCATGTCATTGTCCCCCTCTATGACACAATAGTGCATTTGTAGCCACTTTTTATCCAAATTCTTCCTTGCCTGTATCCACATTGCATGTCATGTGGCCTGGAAGTTGGCGATTTCCCCATATCGTGTGACAACTTCTAGTGTTATTTTCCACATCTTGGATATGGCTTCTTGTAGGTCACATAGGTATCCTTCAAAGATAGACCTGTTCGATTTTTTTCTCCTGGCCTCTGGCCTATCTTTGAGAAACAAATATCTTGCCCCTTGATTTGGTTTGGGTCTAGTGCCAAAAAATACGTACTTTGGCTCTCTCCATCCCATGAAGGATATTAGTGTGATCAACCATGAATACTGGAACTTTATTCCTAGATCCTATGCATCCTTGCAATCAGTTAGGAATAGGTTCAAGAGATACGGTGCCCAACTCATTGAGGTGCCTTCTACGCACTGAGCTGCAACTGTAATGACTCCAGCTGGGACTTCCTCCCTGTGGCATTTTCTTAGCAGCTTGTAGGCTAATATCTTCGCGCCGATTTGTGTTGCAGAATCATTGATCCTTTTGATAATGATCCCTTTGGTTCCCCTATTAGTGCCACACTTTTTCTTCATGTATTTTGCTAGCGATTTCTCCCTGGCTTTGTCATCCAAAAAATGTGTGGGATCCATGCCCCGAGTTGGAAATCCTATTATGTTCGCGATAAGCTCTACGTCTATCAACACAATCTTGTCCAACCAGATGTCCCCACCATGTGTGACTGCTAGCAGCTGCTTGAAGCATGTTGTTGCGTGTTGACCCCTTCCAAAATTTGGTAGGTCCACCAGACCTAAAATTCCTGTCTTATGCAACTCGGTTGCCCATTGGAGTGGCTGATCAAGAAGTTCCCCAAACCGACTCATGCCCACCATCTCCATGTATACTCTTTTTTCAAGTTCTAGGAACTTGTCTTCATCTTCTATGTCATGGTTCTAGTATTTGAGCTTCTCGACGTGGCCCAGTAGCTCTGGTCCTACGTGTACCGCATCTAGTATGCGTGGTAGAATGATTTCTGTTATCGATTTCTTGCGAGGTGATCTGGGTATCTGTATTTTGTCTTTCCTTGATGGTGGTTCCTAGATTGAAGTTCCAACAACTTCCGTTTGTTCCTTAGTCTGCCATTCTAGCTGACCCATGATATCCTCGACTACTCCCTCTAGTGGGTGGTCTGATATGGTCATTTGAGACTCGTTTGGCTAGATTGTTGCAACCCAATTTGTTGTTTACTTCTCTCCTATATTGTCTGAGTTTATTGACCCAGGGTTCATGTCTGTTCGGGGTTCCAACAAATCCTCTTAAATTATCGTCTCTCCTGGTAGACCAGAAGGAAACAGAACACATAGAATGTGTTGAACAGTCTCACCCTAGATAATTTTAATGGGTGACTGTAATAATCAGGTGTTTATGGCCTAGGATTGAGTGGGAGATAAGTGGGATAAATATTAAACCATTATTATGACTTGTAAATGCAACATATTGTTATTCACCATTTATGTAGTAGATCTATAGGCTTATCCCTTCAGTTTCGCAAATCACTTAAACAAGCAATACAATAACTCATTCATTCAACATAATAATAACTACTTCAGAAAATAAGATATGAAAACATTCATCTCATAACACAGATGTTACCTTGGTTCACCCCCTCCTGGGCTACATCCACAAAGATTTGGCTCTCATCTCTTTTATTATAGTCGTTTTGTCATTGTAGCGCAGCGCGCTTACAATTCTCCCCTGATGGGTAAGATGTATATGAGGCGAACTAGATCGCACGAGGCTCCTTAGCCTACGATATCATCCTCAAGATCTACCTTCTCCCCTCTCTTATAGCTCAATATCTTACAAAATAGTTCATACAACAAAACATTACATATCACATCCACTCATGTGTAACTACAATAATCAGAACCGAACAACACAAAATCCAACCAACAACAACAACAACCCCTATGATACCTACGTATCATTATCTATACATTTAAGTCTCTTCAGCCATTTAAAATACCTTACCAAAACCCTAACCCTATCATCGTTAGGTCTTATTCTGCATGCGCGCATGTTGTTCTTCCTTCCAGCTGTCGCTTTCCTTGTGCACGCCTTCCTTGCATGCAAGCGTGTTGTGTTTCCTTCCAGCTGTTGCTTCTCTTGTGCACGATTTCTTTACCAAAAATGCCCTTATTTTCCTCTTTGGCCTTTGGCCTACCTTCAACATACATACATGAAATGGGACACATACTTCAGGTCATCACCACTAGAATCTTTGGTATGAAAAGTTCTAGACTTCTGAACTTGCATTCATTTAACTTCAGAAAATTTACACTGTTCAAGACAAATTATCATTTATGATTTTGCCAACCCTTTGCACATTCAAAATGATCAAATATATAGGTAAAATACCTCCCTAAGCTAGAGAATTTGAACTTCACTACTATCCTATGATTCTATATCTAATTACATCAAAGAAAGAACAACTTCTAAACTTCTTGCTAAAAATAGAAAATATTCCTTGACCATATTAATGCATAACAATATTCTTTGACAAAAGAGATTCTCCAACATATTTTCGACTTGAGGCTGATGTGAGTCATCTTGGATATCTGGAGATGAATATTGATTTGATCTTAGCACTGAAAAGGCTCCCTATCACCTTTGCGTAGCGAGTTGCTATAATTCGTTGTGTAACAACAACCTGCAACAATTATGCAGCAAGTTTACACAACGTGAAGGTTTTCTTAAGTAAAATTCATTTAGGAGGTTTCTACAACATTGTTGGAGGCTGAAAATCATTTTTTTATCATCCACCAATCATTAACCAATTTCCTTTAACCTTTTATGTACTTACAACACTTGTGTAGGGTGAGATCGCTACACAAGTTCTGTATGGTGTTGTTTTTCCAGTCAATACTCAAAATAGATTTAAACCTTAGTTCATCAAAAAGAAAAATTGTTAAAATATGAAAACTATATCTCAACCACCTCTTCCAGTAGGTCCAAATTCCCCCCAAATTCATCATCAATCTTCATCCTTAGCTTGAGAGACCTATTTTCCTTTCTCAATGACAAATTTTGTCTCTTCAAGTTTCCCACTTGCGTAAACAAAAGTGCATTTCTTCTCAACTTTGACTAGGAATTTGTAAGAGATGCACAAACATTGTTGATGGCTGGTCCACATTCCTTAAAATGTCTCTCAAACCTTAGTTCTGATAATATTTTATTTCCCCTGAGCCGAATAATTAGGTCTTGAGCCTCCCTTACTTGCTTATTTAGTCACTTGATAGTTTTCTCACCCTCTCTAGGTGAAGTGTGAGTCTTTTCAATTGATACAAGATATCCATGTGCTTGTGTTTCCTTTGCAAGCATTATTAAATTATCCTTATGGTTGAGGATCTTGTTAAAGGGGATGTAGGTTTAGTCAAATCCATAGTTTTAGGACTTTTCCTAATTTCTTTCCCTTTAGAACCTTCTAGAAACTTTGAGACTAATTCCCTCTTTAGACCTATTACATCTTGTGATGTTTGTGTATCAGAAAACCTCTCAACCAATTTCCTCTTCATCTCCCTATTATCATGAAAGTAATGAGCTATGACATGCTTAGCTTCTTTAAGCTTATCTTGTAGCTCTTTGATTACTTGGTCTTTCTCTTCTGGCTACACTTGATCTTCATCCATTTCTTGAGATGAGTGTTCAACATACTGTGTATGCAGGGAAGGTGAAGGTATCCTTTTTGAATTTGACCTTGTGATTATGCTACTCATCATTCGTGTTTCCTCCACTTCATAAGAAAAGTGTATCCTTCTACCCTTCTGCTTAGCTGGTTGGCTTGGTGAAGAATCCTCAATTTCCTTTCCTTTCCCTCTACCCTATTCTGCAGACACTTTCTCTTTCCCACTTGAATCTTTAGGAGCCACTTTCTTAGTAGATGAGGGGGTATCTCCTTTGGGGTCTAAAGGAATGCTTGTTGAGGCCAGGAAAGAGTCCCAGTATTTATTTGATTTCTTGATTTCTTCCACCACTAGCGACTTTACCAAGGAGAAATGAAAGAAACTGGTCTTAAGATGATCATACCTAGCTTGTACTTTGTTTGCCAGTTTACCTATGCTTATGTATAGGTAAAAAGGTAAATTTAAAAGGTTCTTTCCTGTGAAATGCATCATAATCCTTATGTGATACTAGTATACTCTATCAAATCTTCCCTCACAAGTGAAATATCATTGAACCACTCTTAACAAATTTTCATAAATGCTCCAGTATACATTCTCTTGGAATAGTGGCACCAAACTTCTTCTTTTTGTATTTGGGCTTCAAGAAATCAGTGTAGAAAACAGGATCAAGAGGCATACCTTTAAACCATGTCTCTCCTTGGATTGGAATCTCAATTGCAACAAATATTGTCTCCTATGACACTTGGAAGGTAATATCTGCAATCCTCATTTGAACTCCATTGAAATTAAGGGAAAATTCCTTCATTACCTACACATTGTATCCTTTAATCCTCTTGAAAAACCTTATGTAGCCAACTTGCTCAATTCAAACCCTAAACACAGGATCATAATTCATCAACTTCAAACTGTGTGGCTCACACCTCAACACACTACCTCCTTTATTATATTTCTTTTTCTCTTGATTTTTCATGATGTGGATGTAAGATAAAACTGAGACTGGTAAAGACAAGGAGGCTCAAAGGCTAAAAAATTTGAAAAGGCACTTTACACAGCGTAAAGCGAGACTAGGGTTTACTCAATTATGTAAAATAGAATCAACAATATGATAAACAAGATCTAGATCATAGGTTTATAGGAACAATACACTTTCTATACACAAAACAAAGGCTTTCAACCTTTGTGCAACGAAAAAAATAGGATGTGTAGCATGTACTTACTGTGTAAAAATGCGTAGCGAGGATGTAGGGTTTGCGAAGTGAGATGGAGTATGTTGAATTTTCTGAAGAATAGAGGTTTGATAGATGGAAGAGGGTCTTGTGCAATGAAATATGGCGGGGAAATACATGCATAAGATGAGCAATATTTGATTTGAAAGGTGATTTATCCATTTAGGATGGAAATACAGTTTGGGCAGCGCCAAAAAACTTACGCAACACGTGTAATTTTTGTAGGTTAAGTACAAAAAACACTTTGAAATATAAGAAATATGAAATTATGACCTTTGATGACCCTCTGACTTTCATAATGTGTTATTATGTTCCATGACACCCCTAAAAACCATTCGACCTAGACTTTATGACTTGACTCTTTTTGACATGTCATTTAATGGTTTATAGCAACAATGACCCAAAGACCTTGAAAAATATTATGAGACAAAAATCTTTGAAAACACATACACTCAATGACTCAATTAGGAATGCATTGGTCTTCCTAAGACCAAAGCATGACTTTTCAAACTCTTGAAAAACCTATAATTCTACCTTGAAAATAATGACACTAACAATGTCTATATTTAGGTGCAACCCTTATCTGATGATATCATGAGAACCCATCTGTGAATGCATAAGCTTGTTGACCTCCTACATTTCAAAAAATTCATCTGTAAATGGGGTGGGAAAATGATCATGTAGGAAAGCATCATTCAATTTTCTCAAATCTACACAAATCTTGATCCCTCCTTTCTATTTTTCCTGCACTACCATAGGGCTGATCCATTCCGATTCTTCCACAGGTTCTATGACACCAACTTTTAGAATCTTATTGATTTCTTCCTTCACTTTCTCTTTGTATATTGGATTCAATCTGTAATTTCTCTATCTAATAGGTTTTTCTTCTAGATTCAAAGGGATCTTCATCTCTCCTAGCTCTCCTACTAATCCTTTCATCTATAAGGATGTTGCTCGGAATAATTAATTGTACTCGTGCAATAATTCTATGATCCTTTCTACTATCTGATTATCCAAATAATCCACAATACTTTCCATCTTTGGGTTTTTTGTAGTTCCAATGTTTACCTTCTTGATATTTAATGGTGCAACATAATCTTTTGAATCTAGCTCAAGGGACCTCCTACTTCCCTTTCACCTTCCACTTCTAGGAACTGTATATTCTGTGGATTATATTCTATTGGATCTTCTTCTTATGTGACATGATAACAATGTAGAAATTGTTTCCCTGTCTATCTAGCCTACTTCTGATATGCTGGGATTATTTTAAATTTTGGTTCTTCAAATATCCTGTCTATTACTACTTTCAACGTTGTATCTGTTTCTGGACTGTCATTCTCAAAGGAAAATGCAACTCAAAAATTATGTTGCATCTCTTCCCAGTGTGTAGTTTCTATGTGTTGTTCTTGTTTTGTGTACTGGCTCTTTGGAATGCCTTCTAGTGTGTGAATAAAGTGGTGTGGCCATTATTCTGGTGATACTAATATCCATTGAACCATTCACTTATATATATGTTTTTTAGGTTGGCCAAATCCCTCATATTTCTCCTTATATCTATGCTCGTGCTTTGTGTCGAATCTGATGCACAGTAACCTTTTTCACTGAAACCAATTGTTGATATTCTCCTTGTGTGTACCCCACCAATGGGAAGGTGTAGATTTCAAATAAATATCTAATACCAGTAATCTCTGACTTTCTACTACTTATAGTTCAAATTTCATAAAAAAACTCTTGTAAGTCATTCATATCATAAAAAGTAGGAGGCTCTCTTACCTCTGAGCCAATCCATATAAGCAATCATGTCATTCTGTCACATCTTCTGTTAGATAATTCATGTAGTCATTGTTGCTAGTTTTCCAATCCCATGTCATAGTCTGAAGCACAAGAACTAATACTCCTCCAACTCAACATTTCATTTGCAGTTGGGTTGATATAATCCTCTTCACGCGTGGTTGTTCTGTATAACTGATTTACATCTTCCATAAGAATATTGTGTGTCTTAGGTTCCACATAACTTCCTCCTTCTGAGGGATCCTATGGTGCAATAAATCTGTATTCTCCAAATTCAAATATCATCTTCCTTTTATTTAAATTGATAATAGCCTGGTTATCAAAATCCTAATCCAAACCCAACAAATATGAATATGGCGAAGTGTTGTCCACTATGTCAATGACTTCAAAGTCTTCCATGGTGCACACACCATCAAGATCTACTGGAATTCCTTTCAATATTCCAATTGGCACCACTCTATGTTGAGTTTCCAACTTCAATTGAATAGTTGAATACCCGAGTTGAGGTTCTCCCATATCTTCCCATGTCTTCTTTGGAAGAACATTGACTTCAGATCCTAAGTCTAGTATGATATCCCCCATATTGAAATATCCTATGTTGGCATTAAATTTGAATTCCCTTTAGGTTCTTCTCTTCTTATGGACCCGATTCACTTGTTTTACCCCTTTTTCCCCATAATTAAACTTTTCTAACAAATTCTGCAGTACTTGTAAGGAATTTTTATCATTCAACAATTTTACACATGACCCTAGAAAGTTTCTTAAGTTACTTACTTGTTATAAAGGCTTCTCTTTATTGGTATGATCAAATAATTAAGGCATGTTGTATATTGTTATCTCATCTTATGGTTTTTTCCATGAAGTAGACTCAATGTTTTCTTTTAGAATCTCCTTCCTAGCCTCTTTAAATATCTCTTTTTCTTTGCACTCATCAAACTTCTGTTCAAGCACTGTATTTTTTCTGACCCACTGGTATTGGTCCTGATCCTTCTTGGCTGCATTTTCTCCTATCTTAGCTCCACCTATAGTAACTATGTTAATCTTCTTCTAGTCCTCTTCTCTGTTTTCCACCCTGATCCATTGCACGTTCTTATTGGTCTGGTTTCTCTCATCTTGTATGTTTATCAAAAGTGTCAGAAAAACTTTTGTTTCATGGTCTGTTATGCGACAATACATACATGTCGCAGGTGGTTGTGGGCGTCTCTTACATATTTCCCTGGTTTTTAACAATTATGACAAACAACTGGTCCTAGAACTCCTCCAAAGCCTCTTCCTCCACGACCTCCTCCTCTATTTCCATGATTATCTCTGCATGGTGTATTATACTAATGTCCCTAATTATACTATGGTTGCAAATTATTGTACTGCGGTGATTCTACACACTACTGTGGTGGTGCTCCAAACTGTTGTGCATTGTTATAATGTTGTTGTTCTTCAAATTATTGCATGAGATTATAATATGGATGTTGCATATTACATGTTCAAACTGCACCTTGTATGTATCTACAATCCATTATTTCATCATTTCCAAGGTTCTACAATCCTTGTCTTCATGTCCAGCTGACTTGCAAAAATTACAAAATGTACTCTTTGGTACTGTCTGATACGTTTTCATTAGGGGGAATTGACAGGGATCATGCCCATGTGTTTTTCAAGTATCACACCATGGTTCTCCTAAAGCTAAAGGGTTTGGCATTCCCACTCCAATATATTGCGCAAATAATGGATACTCATTCTTGTGATGGCCTTTTTTCTTACACATTGTACACCAAACATCTTCTCCTTTCTCCTTTCCTTTAGTGTGATTCAACTAGAATGTTAAGTTATTTAGATCTTTCCTCAACTCTTCCACAACTGGATTTGTATGATTTTACTATTTTTCTTCTAACTGCAATGTTGCTTACAAAGCCTCATCTTGGCTCTGGAATTTTTGATGTTTCAAAGGATATTGGCTTTTCTTCTTCAGATGTCTTAGTTTCACATGGGGTTGTGGGTTCCACACTAATTCGGATATGGAATGGAGAGCCTTCTTCTACGTCGAACTCATGAACTTTAGTTTTCCTCTCGTATGTGGCACAAAATATATCCTGAATCTGCCCCATGGTGCAGATATCCTCTACCTCTTCCTCATCGTTGTCCAATCCCTCTCACTCAGCTACTGCCCTCTTCTTGTTATTTATTCTATACTGATAGGGTCGTCTAATGCGCATCACACCTACTTTCCCCATGATTTCCCTGGTATGTTCATCATTCATCATGATGGAGTCCATTGCTTCCTTCTTCTGACTACTCTCCAGACCCTTCTCCATATCTCATATGTTCCTTAGTGCTTCCCCCAAATACCCCATGCATGCAAGGTGATCTAACTGTTTGATTCCATGGTCATTACACCTTTATCAAGTAAGAAGTTCTTGATCGATGTGTAAAGAGACCTAATGTACCTCCCTCTGGGTCCCCTCAAGAAATACTAATCTGCAATAGTAAATGACTTCACTGTGTCTATTGAAAATTTAGTAATAAACCCCACAGTAATATTGTCTAACCAAAAATCCACTGCGCACATGAAATTGTTATTAACCCTTTCCAATTGCGCAATATTTTCAACAATCCACTCTACTGACCTAATCTAATTAGTTGAATGGGTATCCTTCAACCTCAATAACCATTCATGTAATAAATCTAGAAAGTAACAACAATATGCTTCATGTAAATCAATAAGCACATACCTCTGCAGATACTGCCACAGTGTGTACCTGGAACCCTTATTATCTTTTTGCATGAAATCTAGCTTCTTTGTCTCCAACCATCTTTCAATATCTTTCTTTGTAGGATTCCATGGCATGAACATCCCTTTCTACCACTGCATCTTCTTCACCAAATCTCTAACAGGTTGTCCTTCTAAGTTCTAGTTGGAAACAAAACTATTTTCTGGATGTATGGGCTGACCTAGGTTCTACCTTAGTTCTCCAACAAAAACCTTTTCACCATTGACCCTTTTGGTAAACCAGAAGGATACACCGTGCACATAGTGCACAACGTAGTCTCACCTAAGATGGTTTATGGGTGACTATAGGATGTAGAGGTTTGTAGTCATGGAAGGGATTGGGGATGTTCTTTTTAATACTATTCTTGTATTTTAACATGCATTCTTATCATAACATTAATCAGACCTATCATTTTATCCATTGAACAACATTCATTATAATAGTTCACAATGTAAATAAACCTTAAAAAATGCATTCATCTAATCAGTGATTCATTAGAAAGCATGTAAAAAGAACACATCACACATAAAGACACCATTTTATCGTGGTTCACCCCCCAGGGCTACGTCCACAAAGATATTCTTCTTATTTCTTATTCTCCATCAAAATAGCGCTGCACACATTACATCAGAAGTTATGAATGGTGCATGTGATTCTGACTAGTGTCACACCAAGATCCATAGCTTGCAACCTAACCCTCAGTTACATATCAGCATTCACTCCATATGAGCTCCTCAGCTCTCAACAATACAAAAACTCAGACTCAAGAAGGACTCTCTAAAATAGTCTCATCGCATACAAGTTATAGGGTAGCATGCCAATATATCATCTCTCTTATATACCTCATACATCATATTTATACTACAAAAAGGGTTAAAACCCTTACATTATGACTCCAAAACCAAAAATCCACTTTCCCACTTTCTAGCTTCCCTCTGCATGGTTGGTCTTGGATCTAACCATTCCTTGCGTTGATCTACCTTCTTTCCTGGTGCACTACATCCTTTTCCCTTTGTCATGCTGGTCTTCCTTATTTTCTGGTGCCACTATTATTGTATTGCTTTGCACAATATCTATGCCTTCTAGCCCCCCTTTTTTTTTCTTACATGATTCCTCCTATTATGCATCTTTCTGACCCTCTTGATAGAGTTTTAACGAATTTTCATTCACCCTTCCTTTCAACGCTTCTCCGTTAAGTGTTTTCAACTATGCACCACCTTCCTCTATCACCTCCTTGATCACATATGATTCTAAGCAATGCATAAAAAACTTCCTTGGGTGCTGCACAAATTTGCTATCATATAGTAGTACCAAGTTGCCTATTTAGATTTTTTTTTACTTAATGTGTCTATCATTCCATTATTTTTCCCTTTCCTTTTGAAACTTCTAGTGAAATCCTGTGATCAATCTATACTCCTCAAGTTGTACTAGTTGTGATAGGCGTTCTTGTATTGCACCCGAATCCAAAAGATTTTTGATAGTTGCGATGTGCAGATTTGGTATGATAAATTCCATCAACATTACTGGCTCCTGTCTGTATACCAACCTGAAAGGTTTTTTCCCTATCAATTTATTGTTGGTTGTCCTGTATGCCCATAATATAGCAGAGACTTTTCAGTCGCAATCATCTCTACCTACATTGGAGATTTTTGCTAGTGCATTTTCTAGAATTTTGTTGAATGCTTCCACTGTGCCATTTTCCTATGGGTGGTATGGCGTACTATTCTGATGGTGAATTTGGAATTATTTGGTCAATAATTATATAGTATTATTGATGAAGTGTGTCCCTTGATAACTCATCAATATTATTAGAAATCCAAATTGAGTTACTATATTCTCAAACAAAAAGTGCGCAACAATGTTTGTGCTGCAATCCGTAACTAGTGCAACTTCTGCCCATCGAGTCAGATACTTTGTGGCCGTAATAATGTAACTCACCCATGATCATCTTGTTGGTGGGTTAATTGGTCCAATGAATTATATGATCCACTTGTCAAAAACCTGTAATACAACTTGTGGATTCAATCGAATCTCATCCCTTCTGGAGGGATTTCTGACCCTTTGACAAAAATCACTTGTCTTAGAATATTCCTTTGCACCCCTATGGAGTTTTGGACACCATAGTCCTACCTGTAAGATATTTTGCATAGTATATTTACCTCCATAATGTCCTCCTACTATCCCATCATGCGCATCTTCCAATATAATTGGTCTCTCGTGTTTGAACACACAACCTCATAATATGCCATCTGTGCCTAGTTTATATAGGCTTCCTACAATCAATTAGTAGTCCATAACCTTCACTACAAACTATTTTTTTTGTGCAACGATCATGTTTTATGGGGCCATCCTTGTACTTAAGAACTGTACAAGATCTGTAAAATAATTTTCCACCATCTTAACCAAAAATAAATGTGCATCTGGAAAGTTGTCATCCAGGTTTCCTGCCTCTTCACCCAAGAGTATGCGTGACAAATGATCTCATACTACATTGAGTTTACCTAGTTTTACTACTACTTCAAAGTCATATTGTTGGAACATTAGGAGCCATATTCAAATCCTTCCTCCTAACACTGGCTTGTCGACTAGATATCTCAACACATAATGGTCTGTGTACATCTTAAAGTGTGAACCAAGTAAGTAGTGTCTGAAATTATATAGCGTATAAGCCATAGCCAATCCCTCATGTTATGTTGTGGTATATTTTTTCTCCATTGTTGATAGTTTCATTCTTGCAAGATACATTGGATGATCTATGTATCCCTCACCTAGTTGTGACAAGATCACACCCAATGTTATTGATGAGGAATCCACATGCACATGAAATTCTTTGTTCCAGTCTTGGAAAATTAATATCGACGTAGTTAATAACTTTTTTTTCAGTTTGTTGAGTCCTTTCTAACAGTCACCATTCCACTAGAAATTCGTGTCTTTTTCAAAAAAAAATCCATGGGTGTTGTAATCTATGTGTATCCTTTGATAAATTTCCTGTAATACCCTTTGTGACCTAATGTAGCACACAATTGTTTGACTAATGTGGGTGGTTGTATGTCCATAATAGCTATAATTTTTCTAGGATCCATTGTTAGACCTTATTTGCATACCACGTGTCCCAATAATATTCAAAACAGTGCACAAAAAATATAATTCTTTAAGTTTAAGGATATTTGATGTTGTCTACACTTATCCAACATAAATATTAGAAATTAAACCTGATCCCATAACAGGATAAATACAGTCCATTCATCCAAGTATACTTCAAGAAAATTGTGAATAAACTCCTTAAACACTGTAAAAACTACTCTTGAAAATACTGTAGGTGCATTCTTCAACCCAAATGACATTACTATGTATTGAAAACTTCCCCATTTTGTCGCAAATGTAGTCTTGTGTCTATCATCCTGGGAAATTCTTATCTGATGGTATTATCATAAACCATCTGTGAATGAATAGGCTTCTTGTCCACCTACGTTTTCAAGTACCTCATCTGTAAATGGTGTTGGGAATGGATCATGCAGGCATGCATAATTCAGTTTCCTCAAGTCGATGCAGATTCTTCTATGCCCTGTTTTCTTGTCCTGCACTACCATAAGACTTATCCATTTCGATTCTTCAGCTGGTTCTATGAATCCTTCCTTGAGCATGTGGTCGAGTTCCTCCTTTACTTTTTCTTTATATATTCGATTTAGTCTGCAGGGCCTTTGTTTTACTGGCTTCACATCTAGTTTTAGTGGGATTTTCATCTCCTCTATATTTCTTTCTATCCCTTTCATCTTGTAGAATGTAGTGTGGAACAGGTCTTTTTATTCACGCAGTAGATTTGCTATCTTTTCTATGGTTTCCTCATCCCAATAATCTACTATCTGTGAAAACTTAGGGCTTTCCTCTATCCCAATATTAACTTTTTCATTTCTTGAATGGATGTGTGTATGTTTTCATTTCCACCTCTAGGCCCTCTACTATTCAATCCCTCTCTGTTTCTTGTACTTGGGTGTTGCAGGGATCTTAGTCGTCCTAATCCTCCTATGTTACATTGTAATAGTCCAATAACTCGTGAACCATCATAGAGGCATTATATATGCCACATACATGTATTAATTCCATTGATTCTTCTTCGGTGAAGATTTTATTTTTAATCTTTTGTAGCGCTATACTTTTTAGGGCCGATTCATTTTGAAAGGTGAATGTTACTTGGAATATTTGATTTATATAATCCTAGTCTATTTTATTTCTTCACATTTCAAGTTCTAGGTACTAGTTCTTTGGGATAGTTTCAAGGGTATGTATGAAGCTATGTTTACATTCCTTCCTTGGTACTGAGTTCCATGATATTTCACACTACGCAACATGATTTGTTGGGTTTCCTTCCTTTGTATACTTCTACATCATGTCTCCCTCATTAGTACTAAATCTCACTTGTATGATTTTCCTACACTATTTCTAGGTTTCTATGGTTTCTTTGTGTGTCACCCACCATCTTGTTGGGGTGGCTTTCAACACAATATCCAATGCTAGTATCCTTTGTTTCTCCGGTACATGTGCCTTCAATATATGTGCAAATATTTTTATATATTTCAAATTGTCATACTAAGGTGGGTTGCATAGTTCTATTCCAATCCAACATACTGATTTAGTCATGCGTGTATACTGTCCTGTTGAGACTTCATGCATCCTCTGCTGCCAATTTTATAGACCTACTTATGTGTCTAATGTACACGAGTTGATGCTTCTCCAAATTAATTATCCTTCTATGGTGGGGTTAACATAGTCATGCATCCTTACAGTCATGTTATAAAAAGTGTCAATTTCATCGTCCTTTGCTAGTTCTATGTACCTCCTTCCTTCTTTTGGGTATAATGGCACAATCACTTTTAGTTCTCCTACTTCAAGTCTCATTTCTCTCCTTTTCTGATTCATAATGACTTGGTTATAAAAGTTCCATTCCATTCCCATTAAAGTTAGGTATGGTTGGATGTCATCCACAATCTCGATAACTTCAAAATATGTGACACTACACACTCCATCTATATTCACGGGTATTCCTATTAATCTGCCAATAGGTACTATTTTATACTGGTTTTCTAATCTCGATTGAATGGGTTACCAAACTAAATTTGGTTTTCCAATCATTTCCCATGTTTTCTTAGGTAACATGTTCACATCAGACCCCAATTCTAAGATCACATTGTCTTTGTCATATTCTTCATTCTGTGCGCTGAACCTGAAATCCCCATTGGTTATTTTCTTATGTAATAGCCGGTTCACTACTTTATTTTCAGTAGGGATTTCCTTTCCTTGAGCGCATTGATCGATCATAGAGAATAATCTATCCAATGCATTTTCATCTTGGACCAGATCTAGGAAGCTCTTCAAAAACTTTTCTAAGGTACTTACCTTCTCCAACGGTCCTTTGGTCATGGCCTGGTCATTAGTGGGAGGTCTATCTACCATATGTGGTGTAGAATATGTTGATGCTTCCCACTCTTGTCATAATAGTTCCTCCCTCATAATAGGTCTCGTTTTTGTCTCATGGATCAAATATTGGCATGGTTACTACTAATTTCCTTACCCATTGCTCAACCTATCTCCTTCCATTGATTGCATCTGTCCCTGTTTTGGTTCCTCGATGGGTGACAAATGCAATTTTGGATCTTTCGTCCATTATCTTCGATGATATCTTTTGAATGTTCAGGTTATGGTTTTGAGTACCTATGGCCTTCCACTTTTCCAGCAATTGTGTAGAATCATTTTTCACATGTTGTAACGCCCGATAGTAAGTGAATGTTGTGCAGGGATTTTAGCAATCCCACGCTAGGTGTCCTGGTTGGTTACATTTTTAGAATATTATGGGGGATATTCCTCCTCTCTGAAATTTTGATCTGCCTTGACCCATACCAAATCCTCCTCAGTTCCCTTGATTAAATCCTCTTTGATTATTATATTGGCCTCCCCCTTTAGTCACAACATTCTCCTCCTGAATCCTGTACATATATTATGTGCACTCCCTCATTAGATCGAATGCATGGAAATCCTTGTCTTCATGTCCCAGTGATTTGCAAAATTTATAGAATGAGATTCTCTGGGTACTTTGGTATTTCTGTAATAACTGGCACTCATGGGGGTTATGTCCCCATTTCTTGCATATCTCATAGTATTGTCCTCTTGGTAGTGGGTTTGGTGCTCCAGCTACTAAGTACTGTGCAAAGGTTGGACATTTGTCTTTCTGGTGACCTTCAGTCCTACACTTGGTGCACCATACATTTTCCCGTTTCTATTTCCCCTTTGTGATTTATACCAACTGAATTGTTAATGCAGCTAGTTGGTTCTGAATATGCTCGATTCCACTGTTATCTCCAACTAGAGAGGCTTCCAACTTCACAACAATCTCCAACGCCTCCAACTACGACAAAACCTTTTGTTGTATTAAAGGACTAGGAATGTGAGGTATTAATCCCTCAATGAACCACTGTCTATGTTGTTGATAGAGTATTTGGAAGGTTAGTCTACCCATCACATCTTTGAATCTATGATCGAACTCCCATACTCATTAAGTTTGTACTTGTTTGATCTCCTTGAGATCGGTAATGTACTACGACTGATACTTTGGTTTCTTGAATTATTTTAATAATGATTATGTGATCTTTGATAATTTCCTTGTTTTACCTAGTGGTGTGGTACTTTGGAGCTTCATGTACCAAACTAATGCTCATCCTCTAAGGGTTTTTTCCAATTGTGTGATTTTTGCACCATCATCGTGGACACTATTTTTTGTCCAAATGGTTTCACATACGAACATATGTTGTTTTGGATCTTCAGATCCAATTCCTTTGAAATCTGGTAATCTTAGTTTGTTATCTACTCCTACCATATTGTTGGGTGTGGGACCTCTTCCTAGTGATACTGCTTGATTTTGATTAAGTGTACAACTACTACTTATCTGGTTACTATTGCTCTGACTTCCTCTACTAATTAAAAATTCTCTGGAGAGGTCTTTAAAAATTGTCTTAGATTCATGTGACACACATGAGGTTTTTGTTTCGACCCAGGACTCGTTTGGGGAAGGACTTACTGGTTCTTCTATCACTGGACTGAACTGGATGTCTTCGTCTTCTCCTTTTGTCTATTGTACTTCTATGATATAGATATTTTCACGATGTTTTGGGTACTCACTACGCTACTCTCTCTTCATCTGCAATTCTCAACTTATTGTACCTTTTCCCACTGTGCAAAACTCCAAATTCGTCTTCTCCCTTTGATATCCCTTCCTCTTTCTCCTGCATTCTCAGTCTTTCTTCCTTTGTTGATCCAGGAGGATCTTCACAGTCGACACATTTTCATTCGGCTTCAAATACTGCCAACATTGCCCGGTCAACAAAGAGCTCACAGTGAGCTTTCTAATGCATTTCAAATGAAGTCAATTGGACTTCACATGCTAGAGATATGTCTTGTTGATATTTAGGGGAAAAATGGCATTTGTAAAATGCTTAATACAAGAAATAGGGTTCTCATAATTATGTATTTTTCATTATTTAAAAGGGATTATTTGGTAAAAATCCATGTTGGCTTTCAATCCCTAGTCTCAAGGAGAGTCCTAAGGAGAGTTGAGATCTCCATGGATAGTTGAGAGATATTCTCAAACCAATCCCTTGAGATATGCCAAGATCCTAATTTAGGGGATCTTGAGAGATATTATATCAATGAAAATATTGACGTGGATGAGATGGAGATGTTATATAAACCCTTCTTGGGGGTCAAGAAGAGGAGGAGAGAAATAAAATATCTTGTGGAAAGATTATTGAGAGATTATTGATTCAAAGGATGTCTTTGTAAAGGAGAAACATGTTGTAGGCTAATTTATGTAGCCCTTTTGAAGCAGAATCAATAAAGCAGGTTCAAGGGATTCATGAACCCAGAGACATAGCCAGGGGTTCTGGTGAACTCTGTTATCACATTGTTGTCTATGTTTTGTGTGTGTGTATGGATGCATTCTTCCTTGGTTAAGTAGAGTTTTATTTACATAAACATGCACAATAATTTTGACAATTTTATGCTCTCATGTTAATGTATTCATTAATGAGGCATTTTTAATTAACCCTATTTCACTTATTCACATGTAATCACATCAGTAAAATATCTTATTTTGAAGGTTTTGATGTAGGAATATTCTCACCAAGTTTTCATATCAACAAGCCAATAAAGAGAGAGAACAANATATATATATATATATATATATATATATATATATATATATATATATATATATATATATATATATATATATATTCCAATGAATTCTATGTATAAGATCAAGGAGTTATACAATAAAAGTTAGAACACTTTTATAGGGAAGAAATTTATTGTTGCATTATATTAAATGGAAAGTGAAGAATACAATCCATGCCTTGATGTTGCAATGTCCCCTTTCAATGGATCTTTTCTCCAACACACACACCTTTTCTCCAATGACTTGGATGAAGAAGATCCACAATTTGACTTGGAGTGTAATGACCCTAATTGGATAAATGTTTAAGAAATTATAAGTAAAACTAATTAGGGGATTAATTGTGCTAACAAGGTATTAATTAAACAAAGATGATTTAATGATATTAATTAAGTGAGTTAATAATTAATTAAAGGATATAATTGTAATTAATTACTTAATAATTTAACTACAAACTACATTTAATAACTTACATGATGGATTTAATAGATTAATGGTATATATTATAAAATGGTTGCATATACAACAAGGGATAACATATGAATCCCAAGAAGATAAAAGAATTAATGGGAATGGATAAGGGTAATAAATAGGTTAGGTAGGGATTTAATGGGGGATGAGTTTCAGTGAAGGAGGGATAAGGAAGGGAAGGAGTTGGACGGGAGGTATTCTACGGGAGTTGGCCAGGGATTTTGGGAGCTGGGAGTATTGCAGAGAAGAGGTGAAAATTCATGAGCGATAGTGATACAGTGCACCGGAGTTGCTGGGGGTTTTGGGCACGGAGGGCCAGGATATCCGTTGATATCCTGGGGCTAGGGAGCTACCTAGTTGGCAGGGAGGATGGTTTTGGGTAGTGTTTTGCAAAAGTGGGAAGGAAGCAAGTGGCGGGAAAACATAGGTTGATAGCATCAGGTTCAGGTATTTACCAATAATTATGCATTGTTTTGTATTAATTTGTTATTAAATTTTATTACTATGAAGAATTTGATTGCGAATGTGTTTAATGAAGTAACTTTTTAATTTTACTGTTGTGTTATAAATTAATGGTTGCCTAAATTAATTCAGCCATTACATATGGTATCAGAGCTATAGTTGAAACACTGGAGCCTTAAGGGCCAAAGTCCCTCCCGCCTAACCTGCAAACCAAACCAAACACATTATTAAGTGATAATATAATATATATATATATATATATATATATATATATATATAAA